>MU253769.1:0-127682 GCA_019669825.1 Calycina marina
ATTCGAACCTACCAGCACAAGCTGTCTTCCTCTTCTCTGGCCATAAGAAGAGTATACACAGCAGGTGCTCACCAGAGAGGCAGTGCCAGCTGCCTTTCCAGCCGCCTCAAGACAGGCATTCATTATCAAAACTGATTACGAAAAGGCTACATGAAGCAAACTTGGTAGTCACAGGACCAAGTCGTACGAATCTGACAACAAAGCTGCTGCTCAGACACCCCTGCTCTTCCAGATATCCTGATACTGGTCCGCAACTTCAGTAATATCCTTAACGACTCCTCCCAGCAAAGCACCACCATTAGTCTCAAGCGAAAGCCGGAGTAGCATCTTCTTGTCCTTGGCTATAATCTCACCACTGACAACTCCCAAGATTTTAGCTGCGCCTTTTACGGGATCGGAGTTGTATTTCTCGAAGTTGTTTGCTGCTCCATGAGACACCGTGCCCTCATAAGCCTTAATCTGCGAAGCGACGATCTGTCCGGCCGCAGCGGATGAGAAGAAGTTGGTGCGAGACTTCAATGGTACTCACATAGAACTTGTAAGCCAAACGTTCAATCTCAGCTGCTAGCACCTCATTCAATCCTTTCAGCTCAAACCTGTGTTACTGAGTGGTCAGTAAAATGTTTCGATGGTGTTGTTTTGGGCTTTACTTCGTACTGCAGTACATTAAATTAGATGGAAATGCCTTGGAGCCCTCCAACGACGTCATGTTGACGATGGTACCTGAGCCCTGCACGCATACGCAGACTGGTTAAAACATTGATGTCAAACTGAACTATATCGCAATAGCAGCGTCCGCTTCAGATGATGCTGCATATATCTCTCAAATAGAGACATAAATGGACGTACCTTCAAGCTCCTCATCAGAAAATTCTTCAATCGCACTTAGGTAAGCATAAGCTGCGTTTTTGACAACGACATTGAGACTTCCGAACCCAGCGAAGGCTTCGACCGCGAACTTGTTAATCTCCTGGTTCGAGTCCAAGGCCGGTGCTGGCACCTGAAAACAGCCAGACTTTCGAGGGAGCCATGCTGATGAAGACGTTGTTATGGGGATCGTGGTATGCTGTGTTGAAGTTGTGTGGTGGGTATTTAGAAAAGCAACACAGGAACCACTACGCATTTGCCTATGGAAAAGGGTGGGTCGGGATCTTAAACTCCTTGTGCTGAAGCTCATCAAATTCACCTGTGCCCAGAATTGAGCTTCGTCTCCTTATCGGCGATTAATGCGCATACTGTCTCCAATACATGGGCGACGACATGATGATTCACAGCCTTCTATTGTGGTGTAGAGCCCGTAAACGGCGAAGGCCGATTCCAAGATCGGCTTCAAGAATCGTTCTTTGAATCTATTGGCCATCTTGCTTGAGTTCAAGATCGTGGACATCGACATAAGAGCTGCACTCGTGCAGCATATAAACCGTTAATTCCTCAGAATTCGGCAGCTTGCATATTGATGGTTATCTGTTGTCGCGTGAAGCCTTGGGAAAACCCTCCACAGTATCCAATGGTGAAAATACCATTGCGCATCGATCGCGCTGAGGTGTATATATGTCTTGCGGAGATATATATCTTCCGGTTGACGAAAAGTGTTCTGGTCTTCATACCTGGTGTTGTCGTTGTCGTGCTCGGAGCAGCTTTTCCAGAGGTTGAGAAATCTCTAGCTACACTGGGCCAGCAACGGATGATGAAAACCTCATGACGATCCGGAGTCGTTCGAACAAGCTGTCCGCAATGATTTCCAAGCTACAAGTTTCGGGAGTGACCACACTCGACTGCAACAGATGTTTGTGCTCTTACTGCTTTCGAGTGAGGTGATCTCATCTGACTTTAGAAGCTTCGACTCTACATCCTATCAAAGCTACTTGCTTGCCCATGATAGTGTCCGAGGAATCAGCATCCAGGCGAGCAGTCTTTCACTTGAAAGTGTGGTGCATATGTCAGCGCAAGCTTCATTTCACCGCGTATGCTGTATCATATGCTAGATTTCTTTTTTGATGATAGACATCGTCTCTTGCCGGCCTGAGACAATATCACCTAGCTTCCAGCCCCCCAAAACTGTTCAATACCGCCTGTAAACTTGAAGATTCAGCCCCCAGATGCACCACAAAGCGGTTCTTCCACCCTCTCTCATCTATCTTCTTCCACAAACGCAAGCGCATCTTGTCATCTGGCATATCTGTCACATACGTCTCGTCCATCGAGCCAGCAGGCGCACCCCACATAACGTACAGCTTCGCCGCATACATGTTTCTCGTCTGCTTCAGCGATAAGTCCGGGTGGCCGTCCACGCATCGTACTGCACTTACGTCAGAGCAATTGCGTCCATTAGCTGGCCCATGATATCCCTCATGCCGGAGCCGCGCCGATAGCGAGCAGCGCGATCTCTACGTTGTTGGTGGTGATATCTGTTTTGCGGCCGTAGAAGCTGCCGCCTTGTTTGTAGAGCTTCACGGTTTGACCAAAGCGGTAAATGGCGACGAAAACTAGGGCGGTCCTGGTCGCGGTCTCAAGTGGAGGATAGTTTGGGAGATGGATGTCGCGCGCGTACCCAAGAGGTGCGGTGGCTTGGCGAGCCAGACCCAGCCCAGAGAGCCCGTGCATTTTCAGAGGGATCATAACGTTGATGTTCGCTCTGAGACTGATGTTGAAGTTATATTGCCTCGAAAGGTCAAGACTACCGCGATGCTATTGCACGGAGACTGTTAATCAACAACCTAAGATATTATTAGTGTTATTACTAGAACATGCTTCCGAAGGGAAGTGAAGTCAAAATTACCAATAATTTAAGAACAAATATTGCTTCACAGGCTCTAATACAATGAGAGTAATCATGAAATAATTACGGGCTGGATCTAACAGTATGGCAGTACGGTAAAATTGTACAATAGAATAATGTAAGCAGTCACTGACAAGGACCAGAAGCGGGCAATTTGAACCACACCGAATAGATTGGCACTATCCGAACCTACACAGCTCCTAAGGCAAGCGTGAACTTACACACTCGCAGTTACACATAGACCAAGAACACAATGTCTCGAAAATTTCGATACAAAACAATAACATGGATTTCGTGTCTCGAGACAACTTCTTCTCCAGAATACAGACTATGTCGTCGCTCCCCTACAGAGGCGCAGACGCCTCCCCAGCAGCCATACCGGCACAGCAAGAAGGCAACATAAGCGATGAAATCAACGACGTCCCAGCGCCACCTTATTCACTGAACCCTCCTCCTCGAGGCCACTACGCTTGGGTCGAACCTGTCCTCCGTCTATATGATCCACACGGCATGTGCTGTTGTATAGTCCCGACAGACCTCTACGCCCTCAAAGATGACCCACAAGTCATGAATTATTATTCCGGCGAACTCCACAGTGTGCCTCGTATCCACCACCGAGTCAAAGTCGTGGAGCTTTCAAAGTTGGACTTCTCGTGCGAAGAACTCAGCAGTATTTTGGTCAAGGGCGTGTGCAAGACGTCAAGCGCAGCTGGGGGGCGCAGAGCTGTGGCAGTAGAGCTCCAGACAATATTGGTTCTGTGGAATGGTGGGCCTACCTGGAGCGATTTCCATGGGGAAAGTGCGGCACAGGTCGGCTCTTTGTTGAAGAAGATGGCGACTCGCAATTGGACGGACAAGCTCCAATTGGTGTTTAGATATCAATACGCTTTGCAGTAATCATCAATGTACCAACCTTTTGCAACATCCGAAAGATATTCCTGCAGGCGATAAAACATGAGACCCCTCGCAGCTTCGGTTCCGTAGGCAATCGTGGCGTCAATTCTACGAGCATCATTATTGAATAGCACTGCGGTTGTGTAGGGACAGCCATTGTACCGCTGCTAACCAGCAGATCAGAGTACAGAGAAGACCCTAGACTCCATCGCCTTATAGCATTCCACTCGAGCATTATCAAATGACTTCGACGTCCCGGCCTCGGTATGTTGGAACCGAACGTGTGCAGATCCAGGTGCCGGAGTCTCCGCATGCGTTACAGAAAGTGCTCGGCGCCTAGCAACGAAGTGTTGCCAATAGGCTCCAGCCTGTTGAAAATGAAGTGGAAGATTCTGGGTTCCCAGAATCGAATCCTGAATCGTTAAAATAATATGCAAACAAGCTGAGAAGTCGAATAATGCTTGGCGGACGGGATCGACGGAAGAAGGTTGTAGGTGAGAGAAGAAAGATTGGCGTTCGACTTCGGAGAAGGTTCCTGGTAGCCACAGGGGCCAAACTTGGGATTTGAGAAGAGATGTGCGTGTGATGGTTGCCATGCTGATGGTGTGTAGATGTGCACGTGAACAGGTTTTGGTAGTCTCAAGACGTTCTGAAGAATGAAGATTCAAAGATTCTAAAGAACAAGAAATGCCTAGTTCAACTTCGCGTCTAGAAATCTCCAAGGGCTTGAGAAATTCAATGCGGTCGACCCGAGTGCGCCCCAAGTACGAATAAAAAGATCAATCAGTTTTGTGTGCTGTGCAACGAAAACCCCAGGTTCTCTTGAAAATCGCAGACAAATTGAGAGTGTAGTGAGCCAAAACATCAGAAGTCAGGTTCGACACCGGTCTTATACTCATCAAACCGCGTAAAACAACTCTTCAAAAACTCCCAACACCAGGGGTATCTTCATATCGTAAAACCACATCACTTATTCGTGCCCCTCACTCCACCCATGCCCTTCCCACTCTTCACCTTCTCGTTATGGACAAAATCCTTCATAATACCATGTAGCGCATCGTTCCGTCTTGTGATCAAGAGGACATCATCTGTGTTGATGGTGTTCCTGCCTGCGTGTCTGGCGAAGGATTCGAGATCTACGGAGACGTTCTCTGTAGTGATCAATCAGGATGAACATTTCGGAGAAGGGTGGGTGGTTGGGGTAAGATAGGGAGAGGTACCGATTTGTGCCCAGACCATCTCGGTGAGAGCACCTATGAACTGTGGTGTTGCATTTGTGTTTAGGCGGAGGGACTCTTCGTCTACGATCTTGCCAATGGAGAACCAGAGTGCTGCTTTGAGTCGCTAGGTCTGCGTCAGTTATGCATTTTTAAGATGTTACGGATTGGCATAGAACAGACCTCACGCAGCTCATCATCCATCTCGTCTGCCATAGTCGAGCATTCAGACATATTTAGGCTTCGCATAGATTGTCGTCGTCAACGTGAACTGAATCTCGGGAGACGCGACGAGTGGGGCAGAAAGCGGGATACTACGCGCCAAGCAATCTCAAGCGTCATTTCAGCATCTCCCGAAAACTTAGAAGTTTATGTATGTATCAAATGCGCGAGCATCCCGGAGGAACGCTTGAACTTCACAACCTACACTCTTTCACTACTTTCACTACTTTCACTACTTTCATTCAGGCAATACGCGGAACATCAGCTACGGAAACATCGCCAGAAACTATACTCGCACTCGAACTCACAGGATCGCGCCTCCTCACCTCAGGAAAGCTTCTCTGCCAAACATGGAGGCCGTCTATGTTGTCGAGGATTATGCCTCGAATTTCATGACAAACGTCGTCAACACTCTCGATGGCATGGACTCTAAGAAATGGATTCGTCTCGTCATAGTCATCGGCGCGTATTTTCTCATCCGGCCTTGGATCATGAAGTTCGGCGAATGGGTGCAAGAAGGGGAACACAAGAAAGCAGAGAATGTCACCATGGAAGACCTACAGATAATGGCTGGAGAGAAACCGAAACTGACGCCGAATGATATAAGAGGCAACCCAACAAATCTGTCGGAAGATACGGAGGACAGTGAGGAGGAGTCGGAAGCTACGGGAGCAAATTGGGGGAAGAAAGCTAGAAGACGACAGAGACAGGTGTTAAAGCGGATATTGGCGCAAGAGGAGGCGCTGAGGTTAGAGACGGATGGAGATGCAGATGATAAGGATATTAAGGAGTTCTTGCAGAGTGATGCGTTGGTCGACTACAAGGAAGGTGAGGACGGATGGTAAAGATCCGCCAAGTACTCTTGTCGGAGATGTGTATGAGCTCTTTACGTTGTCCGACTATCTTTCGACATAACATTGCCTTGAGTTCTGATTCTGGTGTTATTGGCTCTGTTGGCGTTGGATATACTGGTGTTGGGGCCAGCCCTTCCTGAGCAATAGAAAGGCCTTGAGAGTATCAATATCATACACTGAGTCACAAGCTGAGCTGGGCTGGAATTTTGCGATTCGACCCAACTGTCCGTCTTACTAGTCATCATTGTGTGTTTATTTGGTGTTACATGCTGTGGAAGAACGTCCTGATATGACGCCTGACAATTTGCAGATCGCTGGGCATGACTTCAGGGACAACACTTCTAGTAGTCGCCAGAAAAGCGCAAGGCAATATGGTTGGCGCATGAAGGCAGAACTCCCGAATCATGCACAATGGCTGCACCTCGATATCTGCTAAAAAAAATTCGCCCACCGCTCATCTGATGATCTTTTGAGGTGTTGCACATTATATCATATGGTGAAGATGTGAATAAGATGTCTATGATTTCTGAGGGAGTGAAATTTGTCGGCAGGACTGAATTAATGTCAAGACTGCTTGACAACAGACGGCATAAGATTTATCCTTCAATAATAGTGGTGAGACGTGATACTTAATTACCTGTACAGGATGTATATTGTCGAGTGGAGGAAGGTTAGGAGGTTTAAGGTGGGTGTTAAAGCCGCAAATCCATCCACGCCACCAATCCTCCCAGAAACCGAGCATTTCAGCTGAGTGTGACTGTCTGAGCTGCTTGCCGCCTCCAATGTACTTGTCTATTCTATAATCTACTCAATACCTCAAATCTTTGCTCTCTCTGATCCATAATTATGTGAATGTGCCACTAGAGCATCCAAGTTCTACAAATTGTCTGCTGTTGGGTTATTCAATACATGGATCCCACTGAGAGTACCCGGAAGGCTTCCTAGGCCGCTAACATGGAACAACCGCAGCGGAGGGATATCAATGAGCTGTTGGTGAACGGCTATTTCAAGACCTCGAGAGCCAAAAGTCCCGCGGGGTAAGTGGTAGCAAACTCAAGGTTGTGTGCCATAGCTAATATTTACGCAGCTTGACCTCAACCACAAACTCACCATCATTCCTGAACACTGGCGAGGTCGAGCTGCCTCGCCAGAGAAGCAGAAGTCAAGAACTACCCAGGAGACGCACGCCACGGCCAACTGTCGAGGATGAAGCAGTCTCGTTGTCTAGAGAGTCCTCGGCAACCTCCTCAGTAGTTTCCTACGACCCACCCTTACGAGGAATCGTCGAGCAGAACCCTATAATACTTGAAGCTGAGGTTTCGACAGCTGAGGTAGCAAGACTACAAACAACTCCATGCCCAAAAGACGAGGATGGCAACCCAGAGCGTCGATTCGTATTCATCCCAAAGACGGAGTCTGTATCTAGTCAAGATGAGGGACCTTCAAGAAAAGCAGATAGACCAGACGCAAAACGACCAGAACCTACCAGGAAATCAACGGATAAGCTTGATACTCGTCCACAGCTAGACCGACGACCAAGTCGACAGGATCTCCCTTCACTCCAGACCAAAGTCCCCCGAGATCTTCCTCCACAATATCGCAGAAGTGCATCAGCTTATGGACCGACTGATAACGATTTGACACCTCAACCATCTTCTGCTCGAGCAGCAGGAGAGTATCTATTGTCACCAGATGTGCCACGCGGAAAGGATTATTTTGGAGCTCCTCGTCAGCATCACAGAGCCTTGAGTTTTGGCAGAAGTCCAGGCACACCAGTAGCAGATAAGAGGATGAGTGGTGGTAGCGCACCTGGTATTTCATGGAATACTGCATCGACAGAGAAGAGAAATAGTAGAAATTTTGAGAGATCAAGGTCAAGACGGACTTCGAACGAGAAATTGACCAGACCACAGGAGCTGTCCGAAGAATATAGACGTAAGGCAAGAAATGGATCAGCAAATTCCCGCCTTTCAGTTGGTGGATCAGATCAAGAACGACCAGAAAGATCATCGCCACGTTCTAGTAGACACCGTCAAAGTGATAGTGAGTCGGATATTGCGGACAGTGGTTCAGACAAAGGCTACGGATCCAGATTAAGGCCTCAAGATTTGCAAGCTGAAGACCCATATCGACGATCTGGATCACGATCTAATAGACCTTCTCGACATGGAACATCACCTTTGCCATCTCCGACGGGATCTCCCAGTCGACCTTCGAGGGAGAGAGAGCGAGCTGAGACGTTTCCACAGAGGAGTGGTAGTCGAAGCCCGAGCGACAGTGGTAGACCAGTCTCGCAGTTTTATTCCTCACTCGATGATGGCCACTTATCAGACAAACTGAGTCCTATGGATTTACCTTCATGCCCTAGGTCACGGCAATCACATAGTATATCTACACCTATGTCTATGTCTGCTACTCATAGTAGCGCACGACCTGTTATGCTTCCGATTCCAATACCAGCTGTAGGCCATCACCCAGACCATAAAAGACCACAATACCCACAAGTCGAGGAAAGTCGGTCTTCAATGTCACGGTCACGGCCTAATGACACTTATTGGCAGCCACCACCTTTCCACCCACCTTCGGATAGTCTGCAGAAACCTGTTGGGAGCTTTCGCCGTTATTCTGAGGATGTGGACAGAGGTGCTGTTGTCCCACTGCCATCATGCCCGCGGACCAATTTCGTACGTGGGAAGAATGATTGGCTTACGCTGCCACAATGCTCTCAATTTGACATCTGCCCATCATGCTTCAATTCAACCATTGCGCCTACCGAGTATCGGGATTTCTTCGTACGAGCACAACTTCGATCACCCGAGACAGAAGTATTGTGCGATTTTGGAAGCTCACCTTGGTACCGCATCGCATGGCTTCTAACGCGGAAGAAAATGAGAAGAGATATGAATCTATTCTACGGTGTTGCTAAAGTGGCAACAAAAATACCACCTTGTGCTGGGAAGCATATGGCAGTCCGACAGTGGCATTCACTGATCGATCCCAAGACGAGGGATCATATTCACAATTTCAACGTGTGCTCCAGTTGCGTCAAAAGTGTCGAAATTCTATTGCCTCCAATTCGAGGTCTCTTTAGACCTATTGAGCCGAAGCATCACATGGGCGATACCCGAATTTGCGGCTTACGTTTTGACAGCAAGCGATTCATCCAATACTTCGACGCATTGGAAACTGCTGCCGACAAATCGGACGAAATGGATGCACCACCAGATACTCGCGCTCTAGTCTCCCTCTGCAAGCGGATGTCACTATTCCCCGAATGCGAGCGCGACAGGGACCTCCTTGATCAGCGCTGGAACGTCATAACCCAACTTCCCGAATTCACCGTCTGCGAAGAATGCTTTGACGAGGTCGTGTGGCCCGAGCTCGAAGACGAGAAAGCGATTCCCATGATGTTCAACAAGAAGCTCCAGAAAATCAGTGTCGCGAGCTGTCAATTGTACAGCCCGAAGATGCGAGGGATCTTCCGGACGGCGGTTGATGGGGACGATTATAAGCTGCTGGCGAGTAAGGCGAGGGAGAGGAAGACGGTGGAGATGCAGCTTAAAAAGGACTTGGATGCGTTGAGGCGGTTGCGTACGCAGGGGAATCCGCAGGTAGGCGCGGAGTTGAAGAAGGTCGAGGAGGAGTGGAGGAAGTGGGAATGAGACTTATTATGATGATGATGAAAAATGAATGATTTAGAAGAAGACCAAATAAAGTTGATGAACATGCATGGTGCTGACGAAGCCGTTTTCAATGCCTTACATTGTGTGGTAAATTCATGATATGTATTCTCAGATGCTTCCATCCTCTGAACTTCAAAGTAGTACCTTCGGAAAACACTGCAGTCTAGTTCAATGACAGTTGTCAAGACACTGCACTTCACGGTACTCACTTTCGAAAAGACAATGTACTCTAGGGGGTTGTGAGGAACCTGGGAAATCTGTGGAGTCGCACTTAACCAGTTTTTGACAGCATCTCAACTGGGCATCGCGAGGCGACTGTAGACCGCTTACCAGTGGCACATGCACGACTTTCGGCTCAAACGGCTGAGGGCCGTACATAGCCTCATTATTGTGTCCATATCGTATACCTAACATTCCTCTTGGTCTCCTCGGCAAAGTTCATACAGACACAACATAAAGAAGATGGATTTCTATGCTTCTATCCTTACAGTCTGCAGCGATCCTGTCCCGGTGCATGTAGACAACACAGCGAAGCGGTTGCTACCTAAACTTGTGGTGGTTACAGCTTGTGTCTGTCACGACTTGAAATATGATACTAGTTTATCAGGGATTAGCGAGAGTGCTCAACGTGGGTGTGATAATTGTAGCATTATCCGTGATGGTATTTTGAAGTTCTTCGGGGACACCGCGAGATCTGAAAGATGGTCAGTCAGGCTCATTGGCAAGAATCGAGGATTTAAGTTTGGTAGAAAGATGAAAGAAATTAACGGCCGGGTCTATATGCAACTCTTGACTGGTAGTGAGTTTTCTCAGTTTCCGGTTGGGTGAGTCTAAAATTTCTAGACAACTATTCGGGCTGTGAAGCCACCAGCCAAGCAAATTCGTTACGACAGCTGGGTCACCCGAGTCTTTCAAGAAATTGCAACGTCTATCGAAGAATGCACGCACCAGCATTCTATCTGTCGGTATAAACGATATACAACCAACACGTATATTTCCTCGACACCAGAGGAGTGAGGACGCCTCTTAAACGCTGGGAGTGCGGAAGAGCCATGAGTTTACAGGGTATAGTCACGTGTTAATCTGTATACATCCAGTGTCAAGTCGCCTTGAGTCCAATCCATCGTGTTTAGAAGACCCATCCAGTCTGGCTCACTTATTTCCGCCAACAGATCCAGTTGGTCGCCATCAAGATTCCCAAAAGCCCCAGTTGTCCCGTCCAGCGGTACCGGGCCAAAAGCTGCAAGTACATGATCGAGAAGGCTGGCAAAGTCGAACTCCAACCTGTCCGAGGTGCTGGCTACGAACCTACGACTGTAATATTATTATATAATCAACGGGATACAAGCGCAATTGATGGAGTTGGTGTGGTGTTGGTGGACCCGGGATGGAGCTCGAGGTTCTCAATATGACCATAAAGCAACTCAGCAGCTCTGGCAGTCAGTCTCCTTATCGGATTCCATTCCTCAAGGCTCTTGTAAGGCTGGAGGTTAAGATGGCGATGGAATCTAGGACTTAAGTTAGGGAATCGTTCGCGATTCTGGGACGAAGCACTTACTCATTCATCGTACAAACGTTGAACATATCGCGTGCTTGCATTTGCCCCAAAATATCTACGACTTTCAAGCTAGCCGGCATGCCATGGGCACCAAACGCATGTGCTGGCTCATCAATGCAGACTTTGAGAATCTTGTCGAGATCAGCGTCGCTGAATTTGCCATCGGGTCCTCGCTGAAGGCCACCAAATGTCCACACTCTGGCTGGAGTAGCCGTGAGATTATGCCCGTAGCCCTTGATCAAGCTCTTATACATCTCAGGCGTAAACTCGTCGAGAGATTTGAGGTCGGGTATAGATCCAAATATGATATCCTGCATCCACTGATCATCTGACAATTTCAGAGCTAATAGATTGCTTCTAGTGGAGTTGAGAAGTTTATAGACAAGTCTCGGGAGTCAACTGCTAACGCACTGTCTCTACGAGGTCTGACGAGTAACTGCCTCATAGCTCCCCAGATATTCTAAAGAATGTATTGTGTTCGTGAAAAAATAGTCCACCTCCAAATGAAATGTCCGACCTCTGATTGGACTATGTGAATCGAGGAATGGGTTGACCAAATCATTTGAGCTTGTGTGTGCTGCAGATCCTGAGCAAAATGGCTTGCGTAGGTTGCGTAAACAGTATATGAATTCATTCTGCTGCATGCTCTTCCATTGTGTTCATGGAAGCATTCGTACAAGCTAATACGCAATTGATGGTCAAAGAAGTAACTCGGAGATGAAAACATCTTAAGCTCCAAAATAGAACTAAAGAATGATAAAGGAAATCATCCCTTATAAATAATGCAGATCATGAAGAGGTGCTTACAGCTGCACCTTCATGGTCATTTTGGACTAGCATCTGCTGCAATGCAAGTGATCTCGATTCTAGATATATCTTCAGCTCTTCAGCGAGGGGTCAACTGAATCAATTAGATCCGTTACTGGCATCTTTTGACTAATTTCAAGTTGAACCGTGTTCATTGCTTATTCTTAGTACTTGGGGCAGCCGAGTAGAGGAAGGTGTGTGTGTGTGTGTGTTATTATTTAACGTCCGGCGGGCATGTGCTCAAGGCACGTGTCCTGGGAACCCTACGGATTATAGGACGCCAGGGAGGTTGGCCCCTGGGGTGCGATCTAGTCTACTAGTATATAAAATGATGTTACACGTCGACCGCCTTTATACAGTTCAGCAGCCTCCAGATGGTAGTCTTTCGCGAATGAGTATGTTTGCTGCCAGCTTGCAGTTGGTCCCCCCATAGAGGAATGGGTGTGTTATGTATGTTATTTTTTTTTTTTTTTAACGTCGGACGGGCACGTGCTCAAGGCACGTGCCCTGGGAATTCTACGGATTATAGGACGCCAGGGGAGGAGTAGAGGAATAGAATGAATGAATGAATGAAATTCTATTAAGCGTCTTACAGAGAATCTGTGTGCGCTGATCATGACTAATCTCGAACCCTAATGGCCCGAGGCTCTAAGTGTACCCAGGGAACAACCGCCTGGCAGGCGGTAAAAACCCTTCGTTGTTCTATCTAAAAGCCCAGAATTGACTCTCTGGCTGGAGCCTCCGTTGGGGAAGAGTGAACGCATTGTGCGCGGGAACAGAGTTATGTGGTGGTGGCAGCGGTGAGTGACGTGGTCGCTACAGCTGGTTGTTGGAGCTGTAGCGCCAAGCGATACTCTCGCAGCCGTCCCGTGGCTAAAAGCCACTTGATGATGCTGAGGCATCGTTTGGGATCTTCCAGAGCCTCGTTTAGATCTCGTCTTCCTCGTAGGGGCGGGAGATCCGCCCTGTCTTCTACCAGTCCGCAGTCCAGGATGATATGAGCGACCGTTTCCTGGACCGCTCGGCCTCCTCTGCATGCACACCATGGTTCGATATCCGGGACCTGCATTCGTCTCAGGTATTTCCTGAGTCCGATATGCCCGGATCTCACTTGCACAAGGCAGGAGGATTCGTGCTTTGTGAGTTGTCCCCAGATCTTGCGTGCCGTCCCCCACCGCAGGCCGACTTTCGGTGTTCGCTGGTGAACGCCCTCGCGTAGCTGAAAGCTTTTCTACCATTCTTCCGATTTCTTCTTCGCGGTGGCGCCCCCTATCCACGTCGCCCAGTGTCTCATGGGGTCTGCCAGTTGGGTTTCGCGCCCAACATCGCGCCCTCGTCTTCCTCCTTTCGCCTTTGCGATCAACTTCTTGACCCTGCCCCACGTCTCGGGCTAATTGCCGCCCTCCCTTGTGGCTCTAGTCTCGAATACTGCCGCTCTCTCGGCTAGGACTGCATTGATCGGTTTGCAGTGGGCTTCAGCCTCTAGAACGTTGACTGGCGTTGAGCGGTAAGCACCCGTTACAACGCGTAGGCATTTGTTCTGCTCCTTGCCTGCTGGCAGACGATGCCGGAGCCCCTCCCTTGCTTTCCTCCGAGAGTGTTCGCCGGTGTCGCAAAAGTAGAGGAATGGGAAAAGGTAGTTTTAAGTGAGTACGGTCACTGTGACATGTGACGCTAGGCTGCTTTCGGTGTAGACGGACAACGACCTGCGGAAAGAAAACGAAGTGGTTGATGCGGATGTTATGGCATATAGAATTCCATTGAAAGCTCCAACCTACGTTAAATGCTGCAGAGAGCTGCCGCGCATACTATTAACTGCATCTTTGGCTACGATAAACCGCAAATGTAAAGGTGTATGCAGGCTCACCTTTAGACAAGCACCACACACTCTGGTACCGCGATCCCAGTTCCATACGCTAAATAGCAGGTATGAGGGTGCAGAGAACGATGAAACGATCTACGCAGTTTCAACCGGTGCCGGAAGAGCCGGTATAGCCATTATAAGGATATCAGGACCTGCGTGCCTCGAGGTATGTTACACCCGTCATTGCACTTCACGCAACTAATGACCTGCAGATATATAACAGCTTCTGCCCTGGTCTACGACCACCTAAGCCTCAATATGCCTGTTTACGAACACTGTATGATCCGATAATCCCTTCAGAAATATTGGATTCAGATGCACTTATCCTGCACTTCACTGCCCCAAAGACTGTTACTGGAGAAGATGTTCTTGAGCTACACATACACGGTGGACCTGCAACCGTGAAGGCTGTGTTGAGTGCTATACCACGTTGTCCATCCAAATCTATAATCAGATATGCTGAGCCCGGAGAGTTCACTCGACGAGCGTTCGAGAACGATCGTCTTGATCTGGCACAAGTGGAAGCACTGAGCGACACCCTGTCTGCGGAGACTGAGCAACAACGCCGTGCTGCTGTGCGAGGAAACTCAGGAAAGCTCGGCCGAACCTACGAAGCCTGGCGTCAACAACTACTATACGCACGAGGTGAGTTGGAAGCATTAATCGATTTTTCTGAAGACCAGCATTTCGATGAATCACCTGCGGAGCTTCTAGGTAGTGTTGCCATTCAGGTGCACACTATGCTGGAATCTATCAAGACTCACCAAAAAGCTTCCCAGCGAGGAGAGCTGTTGAGACGGGGCATACGTATTTCTTTGATAGGGCCTCCCAATGCAGGCAAAAGCTCTCTGCTGAATCAAATTGTTGGTCGCGAAGCATCAATTGTAAGCCCAGAAGCTGGAACTACACGTGATATCGTCGAAGTCAGCCTGGACATCAGGGGTTATCTCTGCACTTTTGCGGACACTGCTGGCCTCAGAGGAGATCCTCATCTGGAAAGAAAGATGTCCGGGGGTAAAAAACATGTTATTGGTAACATCGAGAAGGAGGGTATCCGTCGAGCAAAAGCTAAAGCTCAGGACTCCGATGTAATCGTGTCATTGGCGTACACCGAGAGCGCTTTACAAGCTGCAGACATGAAGAATAGCATTGCACCAGCAGGCAGAATCATCAGCGACCCTACTGCTTGCGCTATAGCCGCCGATGCCCCCTATTCTCTTACGGTCGTCAACAAGTTCGATGCCGAAAAATATGGGAGTGACCCTTCTGTGGTGAAGTGTGACGCCGACAGTGTTCTACTGGATCCAATTTACATATCTTGTAAAGATGCACAGTACAATGTAAAAAGCGATTTTGATGACCCCGGCAACATCAAATTTCTTATCGAAAAACTTGTTGGGATTTTCGAGAAGATGACGACGCTTCCAGTCGACATTGAAGATCTGCTAGGAGTAACGGCCCGTCAAAGAGAGCTTCTGATGTCTTGTTCAGAGCATCTTCAGCTGTTCATCACCGAATCACGACGGAACGACGACGATTGCGACATAGTGCTTGCTGCTGAGCACCTTCGCTCCGCTGCAAATTGTATTTCTCGAATCACAGGCAGAGGCGAAGCTGGCGATGTAGAGGAAGTTCTTGGTGTTGTGTTTGAGAAGTATGACCTATCCTATGAGCTCGTAGATTATTACTAACGATCCCTAGATTCTGTGTTGGAAAGTAGACAGATCATAATGAGAACACTTTCATTCTAAATTTAAGATCTATGATTGATTATAGTGTGCGCTGCAGCTCTATACCAATGCTCTACTCCGCCATGCTTTGCAGCATCATTTAACGCAGCCATCTCCATGCCCCAGAAACTTAAAATTCAAACACCGATACAATGTAAACCGGAAACCCGTGCTGTCAGAACCACCACTCCTCGATAGTCGGAAGATGAGTGCTTGGTAAGCTCCGTCCAAAACGCAGATAATCCTCCACCAATGAAAGCTGCATGTCGAAAATGAGAGAAGATGCGAGAAACAAACTCCGGTCTAATGCTGATATGATACTGAGAAGCCGCGAGGCCCATGCGTCTTATGAAATCTGAAAGGCTTGCCACCACCGAATTTTTAGCTCAGAAAATAAATCGCACGCCTCCAGTCATCCACCTCACCGGTGAATGGGAAGGAGAATGACGTGGTGATCTAGTTGTATCCACTACGAGACGTTAGCTATAATTGCATTCGTTTCAAATGTTTTGAGAGGATCGTCATACCCACGACCATCTTCCTCCTCGTCGTCCTTTCCGTTCTTGCTGCTCAGCAGGAGGTGGTGTGACTCGTCGTCGCTGTCGTCGCCGTCTTTGTTATAGCCGCCACGGCCGAAGTTGATGGTGACTGGCGCCATGGTTGTGGCCGGAGATGAAGTCATTGCGAATGCCGACATTTTGAGCTTGAAATGAAATCTAAGAAAGCTTTGGATTAAAAGACTAGGTCGAATGTTGTTGGGAGTGAGGAAGTGGATTGTGCTTGTTGGTAGTGTGAGTTGTGATGAAGACAACACAACATTCGAAGCAGATATCACCGCTCTATATACTACTTTTCCAGAGCCATCTAAAGCGTTCGCGACAGATCCATCCATCGTCTGTACAACCCCAAGACATGAGCCCCCCTTACTAGAGCCAGCTATAGCAACAGTCATCACCGTCACATAATCAATTATCGCTGTCTCCGTTCCCTCCATCGCTCCGAGAACAAGATTGGATCCCAATCTTCGGCCACCAATTTTCTTGCCGGAGGCGTCAGCGGGATGATGCGCCAGCCATCATTCTGTGGGTAATCCAGTTTGGTAGGAAGTCATACAGGAAAGCGAGTAAGACGAGTTGTATCATGTTGCTCATACGGGGAGCACCAGGCAGCGGAGCGTTCCTGCATACGATCGAGGCGGGCCGTCCATTGAGCGGCGTCCTCTGAACGGCGTCCACTACATGCCGAGATACAGAGATCATTGTCGCACGCAAACGTGGAAGACACAGCCATGTAAAGGCACTTAATATTTGTTTTCAGCCCTAAGCCTGTTCTTTGTGGTGCATGCGACCGCCATCTAACTGGCTAATTTAGTTCTATGCAGATACTCTAGAAGCTTTCGAACATCTGCGTCGGACTTACCCCAGCCAATGGCCTCCAGCTAATGGTCTCCAGCCACCTCTCCTATTTATACGCGCTTGATCAAAACACGAATTGGATAATCGTGGCTGGCTATAAGCTGACGCCCGTTGAAGGGGTTTGGTTGGATGGAAGTGGCAATTGGAAAATATATACTCACTTACACTTCAAGTGCACCAACAGAGGTGATAGAAATGTGCGGCAAAGCCAAAATGAATCATGTTCCAAGCTTACCTATCTTGATTACCATTTAGTAGCGATATTCACTGAACATCAACGGCTCAGATTTCTATATACTCATATAAGCCACGTCGAAGTAAGGGAACTTCAAAAAGTGCGGTGTGATCAGCTGCCTAGCCTAAATGCTTGTGCGTTTTTGAGAAGTTGGTAAGACTTCACAGCTTCCAGGTACACGGCGGCAAGAAGTGAATAAGCGGTCTTATTCAACTCATATCGTCGCCGAGTTACTTACGAGATGTACATTAATGATTTGTCTATCATGGGTACAGAGGTAACGTTCAGTTTAGTCCTTGAGTTTCTTGATGCCAAACGTTTGCTGCTGCAGTGAGTCTGTCACTGCCACGCTCTTAGCATGTGGTTGCAAAACAGTTTCCTTTCTAGAAAGTTGATTGCTACAGCGTTGATAATTATCCTGCTTCGTGTTGATGGCCTTTACAGTCTCCTAGTCTCCTAAGAGGAGAAGTTGATACTGGGCACGAAAACTGGATGTTGAGGGACCGCTAGAATATTAGATACAATCAGTGGTGAGATGGTTTATACGCGGGGACTCCGTGGGAGTAATACGATGCTATTTCAACACTCTCTTGTGACATCTTACAAGCTTGGAGCACAGTGCTGCAGAATCCGGGTCGATCATTTGCGAAACACCACTAGGTAACGAGCCATGTACCGTAGGATTAGAACTCTCTAGTAGATTCAAAACGTCAAGATACCTCTCAATCTAACAGTGCAAACAGATCTGATAAGGCTGTATGCTCTTCAAAAGAAGAGTGGGTAATTGGAGGCTTAGATCTTCAACACTTTGCAGCCAGGGTTGAGAATTGGGCTGGTCTTGGGGGTCCCAGGTTGCAAAAACCTTTCAAGTGAATTGATCGTAGGGGGGAGTGATCGGTCGAGGATGTATTTATAAGTTCTACATCACGTTTAAGACGCGTACACGGTTTATTAACAGACCTGTTCCCGTGCGAGGGATCTCTATCCCATCCTCTTGGAGGCAAAAACAATGACTATATCGCTCTTCTAAGGCCTCCATCTCTTAGATATGCTTGGGAAAGATCTTCTTAGCATGACTTTTTGTGACATGGCGTTTACTTTATTAGATATACCCTTTGCTGCTGGCTGTGCGGCCTCTCACTTTGGTGAAGGAATGAACTTTTGAAAAATTGACTTGGGGAAACAATCACGTGTAAAGTCACATGAGCACGCGAAGTAGCATGAAATTCGAAGTACCTCATCATGCTTCCCGCCACTATACATAGCTTTTGGACCTCATAGACGATTTACTCAATCACTTGACCTTGCGCGAGTAACTGATCTTGCAAATTGTCTACCTTCTCTTAGGAGCCGCATTCTTTGTCTAGACCAAGGAACACACGCACTCCAATAAGAAAAAGAGCTTATGAGTCACACGCGCAAACGACAAAAAACCTCTTACAAAGACCCAACGATCAACGACTCTGACGTACAAACAACTAGCGGAAAAGACAAGATGCCTCTCCTCAACGATCACCCCAATTTCCATCTCCTCTCCACCATCGACGACACTGCGACGTTGGCGCAAATAGCCTCCACCAACTAGGCTGGCCTGGAGACAGAGTTGAACAACCTCTACGCTCTTCTTACCCGTGTTCAATAGGCCTACTCCAACCAGATGATCAAATTATCGGAGAACGACACTCTTGTCATCTCGATCGAGTAGTGATATGACTTTGAGTGAGCCTTGAATTGTGCCATAATCTTCACTGTGTTCTAAACATAGAACCCGTATCTGTCTGCTTCGAGCATCAGGGTTTACATCAATGTAGAGTCCGTCAGCTCGGTCCATCGACTAGTAGTTTAGATGTAGTGTAGTTATGGAAAGGCTGTAACAACCGACTTGATAGCGAGTGATCCAAAAGCTGCATGGTGTGATTTTGGAACTAGGAAGTCGGCATTGTTATCACGTGATTGTGGTTGATTTGTTCGGCTACTTTCTTCATCTAGCTCGACAGGTTGACTAGTTGAGGCGGCAGGCGGCTGGAGAGGTAGCTGGCACTGCCTCTCTGGTGAGCACCTGCTGTATATACTCTTCTCATGGCCAGAGTCGAGGAAAACAGCTTGTGCTAGTAGGTTCGAATCCTGCGGCTGCCAACCCATCATGCTCAGGTCAACAGCGTGGCTAGTGGGACGACAGATGGACGGCTTGCGCACTCGACTTCCGACCCCTTAGGGCTCGACAACTCTCGCGCGGCTCCGGTCATAGTGGCAGATGGGATTGTGCTGGGGGCGACCACGGGCGGTGGTCAGCATAGGTGGAAGGTGGCTACAGTGAAGCGTTCGTGCAAGCCGGCGGCAACTTCTCAGGGCTTTCCTACCTCAACACAGCCTCGATCGGATCACCTAGATCTCAGATGCAGTAACATCATACACAGTACAACAAAACAAACACACAGCATACACAAATCTGCGGATCTGGGAGAGCATCACCACTTCCTGTCACCGCAGTCCTGCCCGGCAGATTCTTGACCCCTCATCGAAACAACATCATCAATTTACAGAGCACACAACAGGCACTTGACCCACGAAGGGCACTCAATCACACGATTTGGGGAGGGTCGGGGTCTACGGGAGTTTGGAGTTACGGCGGTATAGAAGAGGCGATTTGGACGAGAGAGAACGTTGTTGAGAAGGTTTTTCCATATGAGGATCAGGGGGTTCGTGGAATCACGGTTGCTGTGGCCAGCGGAGTTGCAACATGGCTTCACTGTGGCCGTAGCCCACCAGGTATCTAGGGACCGCAGACACAGGAGGAAAGTTGGTCGCCGAGTCAGAGCATTATACTATAGCCACAAACAGAGCGCTTCTGTTAACTGATATGTACATGTGCGTAGATGGAAGCCAGACTGCCTAGTGGAGGAGGTTGCTGGTCACAAGAGTGTGATGAAGTGAGCTGCGTCTCCTTAGGTAGACGCAGCTCGGCAACTGGTGCCAAAGCTGGGCCATTCCGGCATAGCTATCCAAACGTATGGATGGAGCCGTGTATGAATAAATAAATAAATAAATCAATGAATCAGATTCTAGAAAGGTATTTGACCTCCACTTGCTCCGAAACTGTTCGTATCTCATAATATACTATACACTCTAAGCGACTCTAGACTAAAATGGTATGCACACAGCGTTCTTATCGGTACATTCAAGGACTCTACTCGCGTCTTTTCTTTCCTTCCTCAGCGTTCGTGTATCGTGCTGTACTAAGATGTCTATCATGCCTGGCAATCATTCCGCCGATGATCTTGTCCTTCCGCACATGGCTAATCGCCTCATTGTAACCTTCAGTCACCCACGGTCTCGGATTCAGTTTTGGCCAGTTAACCTGCTTAATATTAGCATTTGACTCGCTTCAGAGTTGAAAATTTACGTACGTATAACATGCCGTTCTTGAAGACGAAGTTGGCACACCATCCAGCGACCAAGATCCAGAAGATTATGAAAAGCCGAACGGGGAGTACAGCTGCATCAGGGAGTCTTCTTGTAAACATTCCGACGAATGCGAAGAACAAACTAAACGCCAAGAGGTACGGAATACTCTGAATGAGTAGCGGTCGAGAGTCGGTGAATACTGGAGTCATACTTGAGCTGCCGGGTAGATAGGCACCAAGGAAGAGATCAAAGGCATCCTGTTTTGGGCCATCAAGGAAGTTGTTCTTTACGTATCTGGTGATTGAGTTTCTGAGATCTTGCAAGGCACCTGCTTTGGTACGAACACCGGTACGAGTGAAGTCCGTCTTCAGCGCTCCAGTGCCAGAGTATGACCTCGAAACAACATCTGCGTTGTCTGCCCATATATTGCGGAACAGGACTTCAAATGCGACATCTGCAGAAGTGAATGTCTCTCTGGGAGATAGGACACCCAAGTCGGTCAATTGGCGATTGAGCGCATATCTCGCGAGCATGCTCTGGACAACGTTTGTACGGTCGAGGCAGTCCATGCAATTTGTGCGTACAACACTGGTCTGATGATTGCGGACTTCAAGGCGACCATCAAGATTGGCAGGCATATCGATACCTCGGAAGTACTGTTGCTTATCAAGTGGATCATGAATTTGATCAAGTAGAAGTTGAGCCCGGTGCCACTTCAGTCCCTTTGTCTCATTGTGGAAGTCAAAGTAGACGTAATTGAGCCTGTCCATCTGCTGATGCCTTCCACTGGGCTCCACTATCCGGAATTGCTCGTCTGAGTATTGATCTTGCTGCAATCCTTCTTTAGGTGATGACAGAAGTAGCTTTACCATCTGTTCGTATGCTTCCTTGACCCTCTGCTCTCGCCCTTTTTGATTGACCAAATTGACCAAATAATTGTCTCCGTAGATGCGGATTTGTTCGTCAAAATGAGCTCTCGCTGCTGATACCGCGCTTTCAACCCCTCGAATCTGTAGCTTTGGAGTGTACTGCAAGGTGTTGATCTCCGCCCAGAACACCGGAACACTTCCTCTCGTCTGAACGTAGGACATAATCTGCGTCTCCTTCTCTCCAGAGCCACGAACTTTGCCCGTCTGGATGCCTCCACCACCTGCAAATCCTCCCAGGCCACCTGCAGAGTCATTCAAGATGACGATCTGCTCGGTCTCGTTGAAGTTTGAGACATGCCCTTCCTCATCAATACCCCTTGAGAAGTATCTAGTCCCAGCTCTGTGTCTAGACCTTCTTGTAATCAAAACTATGGTCAAGGGGGTCGTTTTAATCGTAGTAGAGGCAATTCTCATCATTCCAAAGATTACTGGCAGGATGTATGGGTCGACCCCTGGTTGTTGTCCAAGCTGTTGTCTAGATCCTGAACTTCGAAAGCCAATGAGATCTGACTGAAGGAATTTGTTCCAGAAGAATCGATCATCTGCTCGCTTCCATAGTGGCTCAGATATATCTAGTTGTGATTGTCGCTGGAAGGTATTCGTGATGTCGCAAGAATAAGAAAAGTACATAGGTCCGGACTTGATAAATGTCTTCAATAGTCCAAGATAGGTATCCTCCTCTGGATCGTGTAGTGGTCGTTCGCGTAGTGGCAGAAATTCAGTCGCAATGACTTTGTATATCATATGTCCCTTGAGTCTTCCCATAGGTTGCGCCTTGGTGATGACCACAATATATTTGTCTACATCAGATCAGTTCCAGCGCATACACTTAATCTGAGTGCATTTACTCACCAAGTCGCAGCTTGACCATGCCGAGGATACCAGCGATACTCGATACGCGCTTGCCGCCCAGCAATGCACCAACGTTCAAACTCAAGTCACCACTAGGTCGATCAACAACCAGCGTTGGAGCTGTTGGTGAGGAGGGAGATGTGAAAGCATAGTGATTTGCTGACGCGTGAACGTTTATGTCCCGGAATGGTCTGAATGGTAGTGAAGCCATGCTTTGGATAACCCAGACCTTGAGCCCGAAGTACAATGCTGTCTTTAATCCAAGCCAAGCCAAGCCAAGCCAGCCTCGTCCTCGTCACTGGTGGAGACTTCTCGGTTTATGTGATTGGCCAGTCAACTTATTTGTTGACTTCAAGAGCGACACGCAAACGCCCAAGTACAATAACACGAAGGAACTCTTATTACATGTTCGGGCATACAGCCAGTTGGTCTGATAGTCAGCATTTCATTCTCACTGTGAATCAACGTCTGTACAGTTGTTGTGATCGCGCAAAAAGTCAGTGCTACGCCACATTTGACATTGCCAAGACTGTGGCTAGAGAACATGGGAGTACGATTGCGTTCAGGCTTCTGATTGTTGAACTCATCTGATGGCCACTCCATGAACCCAACCATACTCGTACTAAACAATTAAACCACCATACCCACAGCGCACCCAACCAAAATCCGACAAATACTCGTTCTGTTTGCGCATTCAATCCCACTTACACTACAGACCAAAAGACCAATATGGCTACCAAAGGCCCCGTGGGAGCAAGAGGCCCAGCAGGCAGCTCCAGAGGTGGAAACTCCAGATTTGCACAGTTCAAGCTTGTATTGCTAGGTATGTTGCAGCCTCTCTCTATATGTGGAACCATTTCATATGCTGACGAGAATGATAGGAGAATCTGCCGTCGGAAAGGTATGGCTACTCGGCGGACTGGGTGATACTTGTACTGACATACCATCCCTATCGTAGAGCTCTCTCGTCCTCAGATTCGTCAAGGTTAGCTTTTCCTAGACCAGAAATAACAGTAATGGGCATCTGCTAACTTCCTACATAGGATCAATTCGATGACTGTATGTAATACAACTTCCCATGCGATACGGAGACAGGCCCACTCGTCATGAACGATCCAGAACCTTACGAGGTGGAACCCATTTGAATCATGGCTAACATGAAGTAGATCGCGAGAGTACTATCGGCGCAGCTTTCCTCACCCAGACTATTTCTCTCGACGACCAGACGACAGTGAAGTTTGAGATATGGGATACTGCCGGACAGGAGAGATACAAGTCACTGGCACCCATGTATTATAGAAACGCGAATTGTGCTGTTGTCGTATATGATATCACACAAGCAGTAGGATGCTTCTTGTCTGCATGTTTGACATTAACTGACATTTGCATAGTCATCTTTGGATAAGGCAAAGCAGTGGATAAAGGAGCTGCAACGACAGGCAAATGAGAACATTATCATCGCCCTAGCCGGAAACAAATTGGATTTGGTTACAGACCAGCCAGACAAACGTGCAATCACTACTGCTGATGCGGAAGCATATGCGAGAGAGTCTGGTCTGCTGTTCTTCGAGACCTCGGCTAAAACGTCAGAAAACGTGCGAGAGTTGTTCACTGCTATTGCGAAGAAGCTACCGTTAGACCAAGCTGGACCGAGGAACCCAAGATCTGGTGGACGAGGTGGAGTGGAGTTACGACCTGAGAATACTTCGACACAAGGAGCTGGCAACACATGCGCCTGCTGAATGGGAACCGACTTAGGCCAGAAGCTGAGAACACGAGTGGGATTAGATTGTATTTTCAGTGGCGATGGAGTTCTTCTATCACACATGGAGCGGCCCTCTACAGACTGCATGGTATATCGAACTTTTCATTCACGGTTGCTGGGTAGTGGGACACCATCACATATTATGGCCATTCCATACTTGTACTAGAGCAGTCACTTTAATACCTCTTATCTGTAAGTGACATAAAGCCTTCGTTAGGTGAGGCGGGAGTTATTGCCAGGCGCGAAGGTTTTTTTTTTACATGAACAGTTCTCGCATTTTGGGTGTAAGATATGCAATACCTAGAATATTTTGACTGCGATGGTCTCTTGAGCACCCATTTTGAGGTGACAGAGCGAGTGATAGAGTGAGAAATAAAGCCTGCCAACAAAATACCCATTGCTTCTTGTTGGACGACTCTTTCTCCGGACGCTACTTGTAGATATCCGATGACCGTCAATTGTAGCGTTGTTTTGACGGCGGCGATTGCCAAGGAACAAGGAACCACCCGAATCTCCAAAGATATTTCCACGGATATCGCGCCGGAGCACCATACAAGGCAACCATAATCTCTCAACTTTCGCTCAACGCAGCCCGTTATGCTGCGAGAATCCTTTCGATCGTCGAGGTCAATTGGCTATAATGCCAAATTCGTCCTCACCGGACGTCAATTCAATGCCGTTTCAGCAGCTGGCCGGGTGGTCTCGGGTTCAATTCAGTCGCAGAGAGGATACGCAAATGGCAAATTCAGCAATGCAGACTCAAAGCCTGTAGTCCTACCTGGATCTGCTAGCGACGCTACGAACGAACCTGCCCCGCCAGGGCAAGTCGCAACTACGGTGGATGCACAGATATCTATGCCCTCGATCGATGGACCGCTGGATACATCAACACAACAAGTTCCTCTGATACCACAAACGCCTGCAGCTGCAGCTAAGACAGCTAGGCCTCCTACGCCTCCGAGTGAGTTTATTTGGGAAATTTACAGATCATAGTAGCTTCGATTACCTAGGGCACATGTACTAACGTATTTGCTAGCTACAAAAGCAACGCCTACGCCTCCATCTTCTCTTCCACCACTCCCGCCTAAGAAGAGCAAGTTCTTCCGCAGATTTTTCTCGACTCTCTTCCTCCTGACATCTCTCGGATACGGTGGTGGCATATATTATTCAACAGTGAACGACAATTTCCACGATTTCTTCACCGAGTTCGTCCCCTTCGGAGAGGATGCCGTTTTATACGTTGAGGAGAGAGAGTTTCGAAGGAAGTTCCCCGCTATCAGAAACCGGGGCAGAGTTCCTCCGCGAGATACTGGAGATCTGAAGAGCATCCCAAGTTCCAGTGGAGTATCATGGAGGGTTTCAGAGGATAGGCACGCGAATGCACAAAAGCCAGATCCAGTACGAGATTCTCAACAGGCTCTTACGGATGCAAAGCCCAAGATGCAGGTCAAAGCAGCGGAGAAGGCAAGCAACGATGCGCCACCAATAGGGAAGGCTCCGCTAGCACCAGAACCAGCGAAGCCAAATCACCCAGTTGCAAGAGAAATTGCTCCAGCGCCAGCAAGTACTGCTGCATCTGTCACAACTGAGGAGTCAGCATCAGATCCAAAGAATTTCGTCGCACCTGAAGTAGACCAACCCTCCAAGTTTCCTCCTGAGCTTACACGGATTGATCCTATCAATGTTAATGACGCAAAGGACCCGATTGTACAAGACCTAGTCAAGATCATCAACAATATTATTGCTGTTGCTAACGAGGGTAACTCAAACTCTAAATTTACCAGCACCATTGGAAAGGCCAAGGGTGAGATCGCTGATGTTGGATCTAAGGTCAGGGCTTTGAAAGAGGCAGCTGAGAAGGAAGCCGCTGCAAAGGTCGACTCACTTCACGCTGACTTCGATCGTGGAGCCAAGGAGCTCATCAAGCGGATACAAGGCGAGATGGCTGATCAGGAAGCACAGTGGAAGGAAGAATACGAGACCGAGCGACAGAAGTTGCAGAGGAGCTACGAGGAGAGGCTCAAGTCCGAGCTATTACGCGCAAGCGAAGTTCACGAGCAAAGATTGAAGAACGAGCTGCTCGAGCAAGCTATTGAGATGAAGCGAAAATTCATATCTGAAGTCAAGGACCGTGTCGAAGAGGAGCGAAACGGTCGTCTCGGCAAGCTCAGCGATCTTTCTAATACTGTAACTGAGCTGGAGAAGCTGACCACCGACTGGACATTCATTGTCGACCAAAACTTGAAGACTCAGCAACTGCACGTAGCTGTCGAGGCTGTCCGCTCGAACTTGGAAAAGTCGCAAGTCCCAAGACCTTTCATCCGTGAGCTTGCAGCTCTTAAGGAGATTGCCTCTGATGACCCAGTTGTTAATGCCGCGATCGCATCTATCAACCCAAGCGCATATCAGCGTGGTGTCCCATCTTCGGCTCAGCTTATTGACCGATTCCGCCGTGTTGCCACTGAAGTACGAAAAGCATCTCTCCTACCAGAAGATGCCGGTGTGGCCAGCCATGCTTCGAGTTGGGTTCTAAGCAAGGTGCTCTTCAAAAAGAAGGGCTTGGCAACAGGCAACGATGTTGAAAGCATTCTGACTAGAACTGAGGTCTTGCTCGAGGAGGGCGACTTGGACGCTGCTGCTAGAGAAATGAATGGACTTGGTGGATGGGCAAAAACTCTGAGTCGTGACTGGATGGGTGAGGTACGCAAGGTACTGGAGGTTCAGCAGGCATTAGACGTAAGCTCTCTCATCTACCCTTTGGGGTCTTGGCTAACACAATTAGGTGATTGCGACGGAAGCGAGACTACAGAGCTTGAGGGTCGAATAGACGTTTTCATTTGTTTGTGTACAGACCTTGCTTGCAGCGAGATGCTGCTGGGTTGTAGGAAGTAAAAAATGTATTTTACCATGAACTACAACGGATTGTCATTGGCCAAGTACTTTGAACCTTGTAACTGATCCCGATATTAGGTAATTTAGGGAGTTTTGATGTACTAGGACCTTTGACACAATAGGAAAGACTCGACAGCAGGTATTACTAATGCCTGCCGTTATGGTCATGTCTTGGTAAAGCTGTCCGAGGCTTAGAAGCCGCCAACAGCAAGAAGAAGGAGGGCGATTCTTTCGTTTAGCGTGTCCCATTTTTCCTCTCCAAAGGTTAAGATTTTTCACTCGGCTCCATGAGCAATACCTTCGACTAGGACCTAGTGTACCTGCACCACAGAAGTACGAAAAGTCTTGTTGCACTGGTGAATGGTGCCGCCAGTTCTGAGCTGTTGTCGTTCTGATTCTCGTTGTGAAATGCTAGCGCACATCACCTAGTGTAGAGACGTTGAATCTTTAGGAAGAGCGTGCTCAGAATTAGCAACATTTGGAACGGTCGATTCAGGTGTTGTTATCTCAGAATTGCACACTCAGCTTACTAAGAATAGATTCAAACATGACGCATATCTCACTATCTGCTTATTGTACACAGGAAGGCAAAAGAACGCAGGTACGACGAATCTTTAACTCACGCACAATGGATCTCCTAAGCACGACCGCCTCTGTTGTGGACGTGAGTTCCACCACCAGAGTTTACCGTAGTTTTTATTTATGCAGGAGAACCGTCGCAAATTCCAAAAGAACCCTATGACCCCTATCAACACCTTGCGCTGGAAATGGACACCAGTCCTGATCTAGGTATATTCTGGCGATTCGGTGTCCTGAATAATCTAGACCTTTTGTACGCGCAGGCAGAGCTTGTCAGCTTGGAGCGAGACTTTTTCCAGCAACGAGAGGCTGACAACAGCTCCGATTGTAAAACGACGGCAGCTTATTGCCGGAGTATGGACACCCCGCGACAATCGGAGGGTCGAGGAGGCAGAGTGCAAAGGGACATGCTCTTGCGAATTCAGGGAAAGCTGAAAACATGTAGTGAGTATCATTCTTCTATGTCAGACATGAGCCGAATGACAGCCATGTAGAAGAGGAGCTCACCAATCAGATTGTCGTCCGGACGCACACTGGACCTGGTAGTGCAGACGTCCGAGTAATGGGCGAGCAACTCACGCGTCTGAGATGTCGTCACTCAGAGATGCTTGCAAATCATATTGGTGGTAAGAACATCTGGCAAGGAAAAGCAGCCCACTCCAAGAGTGTCACACACTCAACGATTTTGTAGGATTGTGCCCGGTCAGTGCAGCATACAGCCCTATCACAGCGTTACGTATTGACCGAGGAAACGTGTACAAGATCGAAAAGCCATTTCAGTATCTTTGGCATGTGGGCTCCGTTACGTTTGACAATTTTACCGGAATAGGGGTAATGTTGGTGCTGAACAGTAAGTAACGTTGCTTCTTCCTCTTGTATTGATTATGCTTACCCTTCATCAGGGTAAACGAAGAAATCAAAGCACATTTTCAAATCTTAGCTTTGGTAATACTCCAAGTCAGCCAAAGAACAATATTCTGCTATCCGAGCGGGATACTGAACATTCAGCGGCGAGCCACAGTGCGGCAAATTTCGAGACTCCATTATCGACATTGAGGCTGCAGACATCAGAAGAATCGCAGTTTCCTGATGATGCACATGCTGTTGATGTAGACCACGGAAGTCCAGCTGCCGAGAAACGGTTCGAAGCAGAGCTGTCACAACTCCACCGAAACTACGGAGCTGATTTCAAGGCCGCTCTCCTTTCAGCCGTTTTCGTAACTCTGCCTTTACTGGTGCTATACTACATTCATAGTCTATCTAAACGATGAGTGGCTGTTATACTCTTTACAATTGGTTTTGCCATTGACCTCACCCTTATACATGGCACTGACAAGAGAGGGGAGGTCTTTGCTACTACTGCTGCGCAAGCACTTTCTTAATCCCACTGGGGTGCGAGTCTGACTAGCATTTCAGCTTCGCAGCGGTTCAGGTCGTGTTTGTGGGAGGCTCAACTACTTAATAAGCTCCGACATCAGCTGGAGGACATCTTCTCTCCCGTTAGACAGAAAACGCGGCAGAAACTCGTTGACGTATGCCCATTGGTCTGAGAGTATCGCAGCTAGCAAGACGCTCTACTCTCTTCTACAAGCCTACGCACTTGATCGTTGAGTATGGGAACATATTATATACCTAAGCTTATACTGTCTTTTAAATAACTCATCGTATCAGCAAATTATATATTGTTACGCGGGAGCTCCTTGATGCCACAAATTTCAAAATCTCCTCTTTTAACTGAACCTCCCCTCAGGTTAAGTTTTGAAACTGCTTAAGGTTAGCATCATTTTGACCTATGCCGAAGGTGCCTGGGAAGTTCACGAAGGCAGAACCAAGCGGCGTTGCACTTGCTCTGCCTATAGGTATATACCAGTGCTCTTATGCTATTTTATCTTCGAAAGCAAAGACACTGCTTCACCAATTTTCGAGGCTAAACACCATCCATATAATAACTGCAATTTTGAACACGTGTGCACAATGTCTTCAACTATCATCGATCATCAGTTGGTACAGCAATACAACACGCATGTCCCCACACCAGTTCTCTCTGATCACTACGTATCCACAACCCCCAGCCTTATATTGGAACGAGGAAACTGCACCAAATGCCGAGGAAACGTCTCAGAAATCCCCTACTATTGAAGAAGGGAGTAGCAGAAAGCTGAGAAATGCCTGGATAGTTTGTGGGCTGATATCATCGTACAGCATACTCTTGCAGACAAAGTCTTGGTATGAGAACAGGAGTGTTGAAGCGGGAAGAAGTGTAAAGGCTGACGGGGAAGATTGCTTGTTGGCTCATGCTGGAAACTGCACCGACAAAGAAGGGGGCGGGGGCCGAGCCACTTGAGCGTGAGATTGGACAGAATCAATTTCAGAGATATCGGAATGAAACATACTGCAGACACACACTATGCGACCATCATGTTCACAGCCCTTCTACCATGGCCGGGGGGAGCGGTGGCAGAAAATTTGATAATGTTGGAAGTCAAATCAGATTCATCATCATACGGAATGCGTCTCTTAGTCTGACACCTCATCCGCACCGCAAGGAGAAGGACGATATCTCCTGGACTCTCAACATTAGACACTCTTGTGCCACAAATTGGTCAAAGTTATGCATCTCATCTCACCATACCTCATCTTTCTCCTCCTGGCCCTATACCTCGCTATCGCGAGCACACACGAGCACACACGCAGCAACCACTCCTCCTCCTCAGCACTATCTACCTAACTCATCCACAACCTCCCAAAACAGTCTTCCATCAGAGCATGGCATAATGAAACTGTAATACAATTTAGAGCGCTGAGATAGATTGCAGCAGTTGACATAGCAGACTGCCTGAGATTTGCGCCATTTCGTTCCGGATTCTCTGTTTTCTGAGGAGATCATCGTGGAGGACCGCTAAGGACGAAAGTGAAGCCGGGAAAGAAATGGAAGGGAAGAAGGCGGGTTTTGGCAAATTTTGGGTGGTGGATCCGAGGTGAAGAGGGTGGGATTTTAGGATGCTGCTGGAATTGTGGAATAGATGGCTCTTGGTACAATGATAGCCAAATCCTCTCATGAATTTTAGGGACACTATTCTGAGCTTGTCATTACAGGACAAGCACTTCAGGTCCATAATTCCACTATCAGCTAAGCGAGAAATAAAAGGGGCGTTGTGCAACATGATACAGTTTGTTACCGCAGTGTGTCTCTGATATCTCTGATAACTAATGTAGGACAATTGGATTCAGCCTTATGCTTGGCTGCTTCGTAAAGTTGGCTCGCACTTAACATGTTCTCTTCTCGACAATTATACCAGCCAATAACTCCACACATGTTAAGTCACCCAACGCCATACTTTTGCAACCGGCCAACACACTAATCTCTAGGTGCAGTCTTCCCACTCTTCTCGATCTTCCTTCTTTTCGCACGGAGAACCTCAGCTTCACCCTCCTTCTTCTTATTGCTGTACTGCATCTTGTCGAAGGTCTTCCGCTTCTTGTTGCTCATCATCATTCTCGCTCTCTCAAGCTCCTCGCGCTCCTCCTTGGCTTTCTTCGCAGCGCCCTTCCTGGCTTTCGCCTTCTTTTCGGCGACAGGGTCTATTTTGGGCGTCTCGATGGCAACACCGGACAGTTCTGCTTCTAACTCGCGTTGTCTCTGTTTGGCGGAGGTTGTAGCTTCATCTTCCTCTTCTTCCTCGTCACTAAAGCCACCGAATGACTCTGCGGCTTCTGAATCCGAGCCAGAGTTCGAGTCGTTGTCTTCGCTGCCTGCGATGTCCATACCACCGTTTGACTCCATGTTCTCAATCAGGCTTGGCTCTCGAACGGCAAGCTCTTCGTCATCCTCGACATCCTCCTCGTCTTCCTCGTCGGTATCTGCTTCCAGCTCTTCGCCCTCACGTTCTTGCTCATTGAGAGGCGCACTTGGATCGTATTGACCTCTGACCTTCTTCACGAAGGGACTCAGATGCGGTGGTAGTTGTGCACCAGGGGCATACAAATCTGGTCGCTTCATCTCCTCATCGTTGATAGAATCCCAAATCCACTGTGGTTGCAGGTATATTCGTCCGGGAACACGAGAAACTGGCTGCAGACTTTGCGCTGTCTGATTATCCTCGACCGCTACCTCTCCGTCAGGGTTTACCTGAGGTGGTGGTCGATCGACAATCTGATGTGTGATAGCAGGATCCAGCTCGTTATGCGTGTATGCTCCGTCTCCAAGTACAGCATCCCATCCGATACGCTTACATCCAAATGCTCTTAGAATGAACTCGAGAGGCTGTCTAGGTGTTTCGCGAGAAAGGAAGAATGTGGAGTTTGAGAAGAGTGTGGATGGGTCGGTGGTGGAGTATGATGGTTGGAGGAGGATGTCTCCACCTGGTAGTGCTGGCTCAAACTTGTCGATGGTCTCTGTAGCCTTCTCCTCCTCGTTCTCTTCCGCAGCAACAGTCTGGGTGGTCATTGGCTCATCTTCCGGCACCTCGTTCAGCTGAAGCTTTAGCTTGTCAATCTCCGCCTGTAGCTTGGGATCCGGCTTGGAGATCTTTTCTTTCTTGAGTGCCAAGTGGTTTGGCTGCTCAATAGCACCGATACCATTGCCTTCCAGCGAGAATGCACCAAGTTCAGCTCCATGATCATCCATATTCTTGTCGAATTTTGGAGGGTAGACTAATCCGATCGAAGTATACAGGCGGAAGTTGACGAAACCAAGTAGTGTTTGGTAGAACTCGACGAATGTACCCATGATTCTGAAGTCCACATCTCCAGTAACTCGCTGGTTGAACCGGTATGGAACCAACCAGAGAATATCCTGTCCCTGAATTGTGGCTTGGTAGTAGATTCCCTTGATAGACAAGAATGACTTGCGCAAGCTGTTTGAGAGAATCAAGTAGTGCTCAAACTCAAGACATAGCTTCTCGCATCTAGCAATCATCTTTGCGGGTACTGTCGGTGTGGAGGGGAGATTTGCGAAAAGGAACAGCATAGAGAGGCAGTCATCCAGATCTCTCAGCGCATCTATGAACGTGGGATATCTCTCTCTGATAACATGGTCCAAGGTGTACTTCGTCTTTCCGGTCTTCTCGGGTCTGTTCGCATTCTTCTCCAGCCTGCGCGCATCATTGGCATCTCCCCTTCCTAAAGCCTTGGATATCTTCTTCTCAAGAGCTTTCTGGTCTCGGAACTTGGCCAGAAGCGGCTCATGAAGCAGATACTGAATATCCTTGGTGTAGTAGAAAGTTGTGGCAGCATTGGAAGTCTTCGAAGCCTTCTTCTTGTTTCGTGGTTCTCGAGGATATATTCCCTTCCAGATGCAAAGTTTGCGAAAGTCCGGAAGACTGATCTGCAGCTTTCGTACAGCCTGAGTTCGGGTGATGAAGTTCTTGGCTTGACCAGAGGTCCCTTTCTTCTTGATTCTTCCCATGTTGGCGACGGTGAGGTAGGATGTTGAGGGTAGGTTCCTCGCGGGGAGTGTCTGCTCAGATAAAAAAGATAAAGTTTCTCGACTTTTTGGAGCCAGGCCCACTTTTTCCACACGGCCGATCCCCGCCCGCATGCCTCCCAACGTACGTTGATGGGACAGATTGTACAGGCTGGCATCTCGATTGTCTCTTGACATTTAGGAAACCACTTTGCCAGTGAGTTCCATTTGGCAAGATGAGTATCGACAGGAGGAAAGCCGCTCTTTTCGGGGCCGCAGCAGCTGTGCGACTCCTGCTATTCACTTCTCCAGGTCTACCAGACTTATTGACAGGTCGCGTCGAGATATCTACCCCAGTAACCAGCTTCAAAAGACGTATATATGTCTGTCCGAGATTCCCAGAGCTGTAACTAACATGTATCAGTACAAGAGGGTCTCTTTCTCTACAATCATAATGTCTCACCGTACAATGGCGGCGTCTACCACCAGGCCCCTCTACTCCTCACCCTCTTCTCACTCATACCGAGCCCAGCAACGTATCCGGTCTTCACCAACCTTCTATACATATCGGTGGATCTGTCGAGTGCTATCGCGCTCATGCAGATTGCTGAGTCTGGCGAATCCGGGAGCTCAAGGCTCTATACATCACCTAGGAGAGAGAAGCGTTGGAGTAGTGTCGCAGTAGCCGCAGCGTTCCTGTTCAATCCTTTTACAATAGCAACTTGTGTCGGACGTCCAACTAGTGTCTTTACAACTTGCGCAATACTCCATGCGATCGCAAAAGCAGTGAACGGCGCGACATTTCATTCCATGCTTGCCATATCCCTGGCATCATACCTATCCATGTATCCACTTCTCCTGCTACCACCGCTCGCATTGCTATGCTACGATCGCCAGAAGTCCACAAAACGAATTGAGTCATTGGTGAAGTTCACTGCTGGAAGTACAACTGTGGTAACAGGATCACTATTCGTTCTGTTACAGATGTCCTACCTGATCACAGGATCATGGGAATTCGTTGCCTCTACCTACGGTGTCCAGTTACTACTCCCAGATTTGACGCCAAACGTCGGACTATGGTGGTATTTCTTTGTCGAGATGTTCGACTCTTTCCGAAATTTCTTTCTGGGTGTCTTCTGGCTGCATCTCTCATCCTACGTCGGCGGCCTGACCATTCGCATACGAACTCAGCCACTGTTTGTTCTCACCATGGTATTTGGAGTCTTTGCGATCTTTAAACCGTACCCAAGCATCTCCGACGCCTCGATCTTCCTCGCTATGCTCCCACTATACCGCCACGTATTTCCACTGATGAAGTACACATTCGTCGAATCGTCAATCGTGTTGTATGCGACATTTCTCGGACCAGCTTTCTACTATCTATGGATATATGCAGGGAGCGGAAACGCAAATTTCTTTTATGCCATTACTCTAGTATGGAGTTTAGGATGGAGTTTACTGTTGGCAGATGTGTTGTTCGCGGTGCTGCGAGACGAGTGGGAAGTCGAGAGGCCGGAGATGAAAGGAAAAGAGATAATACAGATATGAGAATGATGAGTGTCCTCCGCTGACTGTCATTGTCTCAATATTTTTCAGTGATTGCATGTGCTGCCTCACATTATGTAGAATCTGCGGAGCCTGTGCAACCTACCTTTAGTCGCTCACGCGACCACGCTAACTCTTCTTATCACAACGCTTTCACTGTTGTCGTTTCAAAATCGCTGTTAGCCTATACTAGCTCTGATCCTCCCGCACTTCACGCCGCTAGTCAGCCTTACCACTCCTCTGATACGGCTCCTATTGGCCAGCTTCACCTTGTCTTATTTTGTTGCAAATCGCAGGCATGCACCAGCGCCGTTCATTTGTTGGGTGGTGAAAATTTTCACAACATATATCTCACGCATATCAGGACATACAGAGCTAGCTCTGGAACTACAAGAGACACCACGATAAGGGCTTTCGGGTGTGGGGGTTTGGGGAATTTCGATGTGGTCGGACTTTTGGCGTGGATTGGCTGGAGGTGGCCATGGGGAGAAAAGGAAGGGGAGAGTGGCAGAGTGTGAGTATCACGGCGACGTTTGAGGAGGGGTATATGATCGTCAGCTACAAAGGATAAGGTGTTTGGAGCTATGGTTGTGGTTATGAACCGGCTGTGTTCTGGGCGATGATGATGGATGGGCTTCACCGTTGTGAGGTTCGGGAACTATTATTTGACAGCTTAGGTCGCGTCACTTGCACCAGATGCTGCTCCACGAATCGGTGTATGATGCACTTTTATACGATAGGCACGCAGAATTTGCGCGATTATTCATGCGGCTTCTACGAAGTGGGCTTGAAGCCTGTGTTTCGTAACAGAAACATTGAAAACAATTTTGGCGGATTGAGCCATGGAACCAACTAAAGCTTTCTATAACACGCTTGTTCACAACTGTGCAAGCAACACTCAGGTACCGGCTCGGAATCACATATCACACAGAAACAGGAATAGCTCAACCTGGGATGAGGTTTTAGTCTCGACGAAACATGAGCTCAATAAGTTCAAATGGTTCATTCTATTCGCTATGTAATGATAGATGGTACAGTCATGCTAGAACCCCGCATCAGGGTTTAAGAAAGTATAGAACAATTCATGAAGAGTGATGGAACTATGTTCCTGACGGAATACGCGCAATGCAACTTGACAGTGCTACGGCGACAAGCACAACCATGACGAGATTGAAGATGTTTGAAATCCGATGACAACTCTGCTCTATTGGTAAGGGAGGTTCGTAGCCATCAGCCAAGCCAAAATGGCAATTTCAGTTTCAATATCAGCATCTTTTCGGCACAACCACGAGTCATTGATGAAGACTGTACTTGTAATTTGACATAAGTGCTATGTATGTATCCCCAAGCGAAACGAAACTCACAATATCAGTGCACGAACGACTTATCAGCGAGCTTGACATGAACAAGGCGAAGATATCAAGTATTACCACTTAGTTACTGTTATGTAGCGCCTGCTGTGAAACCTACCGGTAAAATCGTTCGAACGCCATGATTTACATTGGCTTTGGATATCGCTGGAAAATATGACGAGAAAGTAGGATGCTGCAAGATTTACAAATCTTGGTGGTCGTGTTGGTGGAGGATATGCTGGGCATCGTTGGCTTCTGAGGTATATTGAGGAGGGAAATTTCCTTTTCCCATCTCGGTTGATGCAACACCGAAGTGAGCTCCCAGTAGGTGCGCGATACCCGTCTGAGTTTATTAGTACATAGCGGTAGGGGTCTGGTAGTATCAAAGCTTACCATCAGTCCGGAGATCAAGAGTAGCGTGCACAGGACAGCAAAGAGAAGCATCCATGCGTGGTGACCAGATTCTGATTTTGGCATCTTGCCGGTGGGCTGTCCTTCTGCTTTATATGCGACAGCCATCTGCTTGGGGTCTTGCGATGGGAATATCGACTCGATGAATGTTTCCACCTGTGATTGGTTAGCACAACTTTCGAGCATTAAACATGAACTGCCATACCTTTGCACAGGCGATGCTTATCTCCAAGAAATTAGGGTCCTTGGGAGTGTTCCTCTTGTTTATCCTTCTGGCATAGGTTTTGAAAACATCGCAGACTATTCTGAGATTCTGTGAAGATTTCGTCATCAAATCGCAAGCATCTCCTTTGGTAATTTTGACGTTTTTCTTGAAAATTTGTGGGTTTCTGAATACCAACTCCAGGGTCGCAATAGCCATCGACTGGGGAATAGCGGTGAAGTTGAACACACTCTGATCCTTGATACCTGCCAAGTAAAACAGGCATTCGTCTGCATGTCTTAAAGAGTTCAAGACCATCTCGGAACTGCAGTTCAAAGCTGCCTCGAGGTTTTGTGGCTCAAACAAATCCTCGAACTTGTCCACGTGCTTCGACCAGATTTCCTTGGGCCAAAACCGTCGCTTGTCGTCAAAATCCTCTCGGATATCACGAATGATGTTGGTCTTCTGCAGAAACTGACCCATAGATTCTGCAAGCTCTGGTCGTTGCAACAAGGCAGGGTTTGCAAGCTTGCTATCCACGAATAATCTCGTCAACCCATCTCCGACTAGACCTGCGACATAATGACAGTACAGCTCATAATCCTTCACAGAATCGACTCCATTGATGTTGAACTCAGAATTGTTGGCGTAATCAGCCATTCCATTGCCCATCTTCTCCGTAATATCTTTAATGATATCCTTGTATACGGGTTTGATTTTGTGGAATTCTGTAATCACACAGTCGAAATGTACCAATAGCTCTCTATCTTTCTCATTTGATCCATTACCGTTGAATGTCCAGCCGTCTTCTTCAATTATGTTCTGGAAATTTCGTAGATACGGTTCCTTCTTCTCCAGGGGAATTGTCATGTCATCTTCAATGGTGTCTAATCCGCGCAAAATCAGATAGAAGAGCGCGACTGGGACGAGTAGTTCGGGGTTGAGCTCCTGGATAACAGCACTGAAACTTCTGCTTGTCAAATCAAGGTATTTGAAGCAGTCTCGAAGTGTTGGCGTCTCCTTTGAGGGGTTTCTTATGTGGACTGGGTCGTGCCAAGTTTTCCTATTATTTTCGTTAGGGCAATCGCAGCACGCAAAGCATCTAGCTTACCATTGTATAATAGCTCTCAGTTGGTTTGGATGTACCGATAGATATAACAGTTGCCCAAGTAAACCCATGATTGTATGCTGAAGTATATGTTTCCAGAGAGCTGGGGGTGGTTGTACTTAATTCCCAATTTCTAAAAGTTAAGGTGGGGGATTGTAGCGGCGGGCCAGATGATACTTTCTCGGATGAGGAATACCTAATAGAAGCGGAAAATGAATGAAGTATGAGGTATGAAGTATGAACTGTGAGATAGGCAGAGACGGTCTATGTATGGGGGAGGTTGAGTTATATAGAAAATCTCCTGGCGCTAATCCCCTTCAAAACTCTCTCTCTCTCTGGCAGCACAATCGGTGCCAAGATCTCATTTCCCCATGATTTTTAGGGGACTAACGAACTCCCAGGCGGGTGAAGACTACGTAACCGAAATTCCGTGCCTCCGATACGACGAGCCTCGTCGGCGAGGCTGATCCAGATCAGCTCCTTGTGCTTGTTGAAATTCAGGCCAATGAACTATATCGCGACTTCAAGACGTTGTGTCTTAAGGGCCTTTGTGTAATCTACCATGATGCTATATTAGGGAAATTCACCTTTTTCTCCAACCTTCCGCCTCTTTCCATCCACTGCCGATCACGAATATGGCTTCGACAGCATCTCGAGAGGACGACATAGAATTTGGGAAGCGTCCTCTACAAGAAGAGGAGAACGTAGTGAAAGTATCAGATGCGGCGCCGAAGCGCCTGCGTAAGACACTAATCGACGGCTTTTGCCTTATCCTCAACATCGTTAGCACAGTGACTTTGGTCTTCCTGAACAACTGGTACATCCTTCCCTCCTGGACCAAATTCAGTCTCTGATTTCTTGCATAGGATTCTACGCGACCCTCAACTCATAAACATGCAAATATCCTTCGCCATGTGGCATTTCACCTGTACAACTATCGTCCTCTACATAGCCAGCAACTCTCCCTTTCGACTCTTCATCCCGGTTCGCCTACCTTTCTTACAAATGATACCCTTGTGTTCGTTCTTTGCCGGTTTCTTGGTCCTTGGGAACATGAGTTTGGCTTACAACTCAGTTGCATTCTATCAGTATGTTTCAATCTGTGCTCTGAGCGAGTAAATCCAAGACTAATTTGTACACAGATTAGCGAAAATTATGACGACTCCATGCGTCGCACTTCTCCAATACCTCTTCCTCAAGAAGTCTGTTTCAAGGCCTACAATATGCGCACTGGTTAGCCTATGTATAGGCGTGGCTTTGACGAATTCCGGGGCAGCGGGAACTACAATGTTAGGAGCTTTGATAGCTGTTGCGGCATTCACGGTCACAGCTTTCTACCAAGTGTGGATAGGGAAGAAGATCAAAGACTTCAATGTTTCAAGTCCGCAGCTACTCCTGAACCAGGCACCTCTATCAGTGCTACTGTTAGCGTTCCTGGCGCCAATTTTTGACACATTGCCGGATGTGAAGATCATACCGAACGAAACGCTCAGCGCGTTGTTCTTGAGTGGTCTTGCGGCTGCATTATTGGTATGCCCAGTATTTCTGGGGCTCGAAAGTATGCTGACGTTCACTAGAACTTATCCCAATTCCTCGTCATAGGACGAATGAGTGCCCTGACGTTCAACGTTGCGTCGAAGTAAGTAATCCTTTCAACTAAATGAATATTCTGCTAACAGGCCAGTGTGAAAACAATCATAATCCTTACATACGGCTGGGTCAGCGAAGGGAGACCACTGACAATGAAGGATTTTTTGGGTATAGCTTTGGCCCTAGGAGGAGCTACTCTGTACAGCCAGCTCTCACAACGTTGAACACATCCTAAACGAAATATTCTATCTATAGATACATGGAAAACATAAATAACATAGCACATAGAACGACCAAGGAAATATGCTTTGGTCAGTAGACTTGTGAAACATGTGTAAAGAAGACCACCTTTGCAGCATTTCCAAACTGCATGGTTAAATCCCACTACCTTCAAAATACGTAGATGACACAGGAGATGAAGTTTTCAGTTAAAGTTGGCGCTGGCGCCATATAATGAAGGAGGGTTTCAAGCTGCGTCGTGCAGATGTTGGCTCACTTCTTCTTGCTTTGGATCATTATATGCGAGTATCTATCACCATCGTTAGCATACTTCTCTCCGTCCCATCAGAAAACATCACTCACCCAAGAATACCACCAACGGTCATCAGCACGCCCAACGCACTGCGATCCGTAACACCCCGTCCACTGACCGCCCATCCAATGCTAACAATACTTATCGTCTTTAGGTGTCCGACCACCGTACTCGTGACGGGACCACTCGAATTCACGATGAAGAACTGCGAGATATTGATCAAACTCGCGAATCCGCCGCTCATCAGGATCATCATCCAGCGACTCATCGGGACAACCGCGAAATCAGGGATCTTATCCATCACCGGAACCGCGAACAAAAGCATCACGCTCGCGATGGGCGCCTGGTTAAACAGAAGCTGGCTAGATGACATTTGAAGTTTCTTATGGTAAGCACCAATCAAGACCGTGTAAGCAGCTGACGCACAAACACCTGAAAGCGCGAAGAAGATGCCGATGGTGGATGTGGTGGCGACTTTCCTGTCGGCAGAGGGAGTCTGCATGTCGTAGTAGGAAGTGATGCCGACGCCGGCGCAGACGGGAATGAGCACCAGAGCAGCGAGGCGGGGGATGGTTTGCTGAAAAAAGACGTAGTTGATGATGGCGGTCATGGGGGTCAGCAAGACGCGGGCGAGCTGATAGACTGTTACTGTTGAGAAGGCGAGGGAAAGGTTGGGCAGGACGACGTTGAGACACATCGCTAGCGCCAGCTATATATCTTGTTAGCTCTTGTCCTTTCTTCAGAGTCCATCACGTGCGCCCACCTCTCAGGTGAATGTGGAAAGGGCGTGGGGATACTCACAGGTAACATCTCAACCAAGCCCGCCCTCTTGGGCACGAACGCCGCAATCTGCGGCCTGCTCACCATATACAACGTCAAGCCGGTGCACACGAAATGGAAGCTCGCAAAACTCGTCTGCATCAGCTTGAAGCTCGGGTCGTCGAAGATGGCCTTGTTCGTAAACACGATGCCAATGGTCGCCGCCATGTTGATGATGGTCCAGATCAGGAAGCGCCGCCCCAGACCAGTGCTAGGTGGTGTGACGGGCTGCGCTTCCACATCATCGTCGATCTTGGGATGCTCGACGTCGCCGTTGGCGCCGTTGACGACCATCAGTGGAATGCTGTTCTCTGCGTCTGATTCGGGCATCTTGTCTTAGAGCTAGACGCTTGCTAGGTATGTTATAGGTATTTTGAAATTCAAAATCATGTGATGTCCGGACAACGTCTCCTTAAAGCTCCAAATTTTGTCTGGGCTGTTTCGAGACGAGAGTTTTGGCTGCGGGTCGCGGATGGAGTCTGTTGCAACTTCGGAGCAGTAGCACGATGATGCTATCGCTGTGGTGTATCTATCCTCGGAAATGGACAGGAGAAGATGCAAAGTCGATGCTGAAAATGCAAAACTGATAAGCTAATTACAGTCGGCTTATATTTCCTGTCCTAAAATTACAGCTCGATGCGGAGGGCTTAGCTTCAGATATACAGGAAAAGGGGGTCAGGCTAGAACCAGTCTTCTGAACGGGTTTATGGGTAGATCAACCTATTTTGTCTCAGTCAACTTTTACATGAATGACTTGAACCACGCTAGTACAAGTTGCTATACTCCCTACACGTGGGAGGAATGTACAATACGACTACCAATCAGAAGCAGTCCTCCGTACACAATTCTCTTCTTTTGGAGCGAACCCCTGAATTTATATTGCTGAATTCTGCAATTTTTATCGAGAGGCCGCTAGTAGTATTTCGTCCGAATCACTACAACCTCAAGCAAAACCATTCACTACGACACTGATTGTAAAGGGTAGGTAAACTCGTAGATAGAAATAGATACGAGATAGCTCTAGATCAAATGTTCAAAATATTTTGCAAGATCTTCGTCGATGAGAAAGGGCCCCTGAAAGTTTGCCTCCGGCGTGCATTTATCAGCCACTCGTCAACAGCACTAAAAGCCTCCCCACTTCCCCTCCACGTAATATACCAACCTTCACCGACTTCTACCAAGCTACAGAAACATCTGCCAATTCACTACAAAGCATAAACAACTACACAGTCATGTCTTCTGAGAATGTCTTTTTGATCTGGGGAGGAGAAGGATGGGTTGCCGGTCACCTCAAGACTCTGCTCGAGGGTCAAGGTAAGCTCAACAACCAGCCTGCTGAAGCTTGACGTTGCTAACATCTGGCTAGGAAAGAAGGTCTTCACCACCACTGTCCGCATGCAAGACAGAGAGAAGGTTCTCGCTGAGCTCGAGAGGTTCAAGCCAACCCACGTCCTCAACGCTGCCGGCTCCACTGGACGCCCAAACGTCGACTGGTGTGAGGACCACAAGGAGGAGACTGTCCGCAACAACGTTGTCGGCACATTGAACTTGGCAGATTGCTGTTTCTTGAAGGGAATTCACATCACTGTTTTCGCCACTGGATGCATCTACACATATGATGAGGCTCACCCAATGGGTGGAGCAGGATATCTCGAGACTGACAAGGCCAACTTTGCTGGTTCTTTCTACTCTGAGACCAAGGCCCATGTTGAGGAGGTCAGTCTAGAACTATGTTCGAAATGGGATCTAAGCTAACAATCTGCAGATCATGAAGTTCTACTCCAACTGCCTGATCCTCAGACTGAGAATGCCAGTCAGCGACGACCTGAACCCTCGCAACTTCGTCACCAAGATCGCCAAGTACGACCGTGTCGTTGACATCCCCAACTCCAACTCCATCCTCACCGATCTCCTACCAGCTTCTATCCTCATGGCTGAGCACAAAGACACCGGAATCTACAACTTCACCAATCCAGGTGCCATCTCCCACAACGAGGTCCTCTCACTCTTTAAGGAATACGTCCGCCCAGATTTCTCGTGGAAGAACTTCACCCTTGAGGAGCAGGCCAAGGTCATTAAGGCCGGCCGCAGCAACTGCAAGCTAGATACCACCAAGTTGATCAACAAGCTCAAGGAGTACAACTACGAGGTCCCAGAGATCCACGAAGCTTACAAGGGATGCTTCCAGCGAATGGCCAAGGCCGGTGTGAAATAGATGCTAGATTTCATGGAAGATCCCTCTTCAGTTTATACCAAAAGCTATTCGCAGAACATATTGCGTTGATTATATAATTAGCGGAATATGATACCAGTTCATTCCATAATGACTGTGTGTGTTGCCCTCGTGATAAATCAGAAGCATTCTAGTCGTCCTTCGCCACACTGTAGACCCTTTGATTCCTTTAATTCAAGTCATCTGAATGTGCTTGACATATTCGTCCCATCTAGGATATTTATAAATTACGCAACAGCCTCGTTCTCGCCCCCGCTAAGTTCCACAAGTCTTGATCCGTCAACAAATATCCAGCCTTACGGCTCAGTACAAATCTTGCCTGCTTTGCCTCAACGCGTCATCTACAATTGTATATTTTCACTCTACCTCTTGTGCAGAGATCAAACATACTCGCATAACATACATCATGGTCGTAGACACAAGTTACTACGATGCTCTGGGCGTCGTAACTGACGCAACAGACCTAGAGATTAAAAAGGCATACCGAAAGTTGGCTATCATACACCACCCAGGTTCATATACCACCCTCCCTCCTTTATATCCTCAACTAACCATGCGCAGATAAAAACCCAGGCGACGATACCGCGCACGCGAAATTCCAAGCCATTGGCGAGGCCTACCAAGTCCTCTCCAACGCTGACCTACGCAAGTCCTACGACAAGTTTGGAAAAGATCAAGCGCAACCCAACGATGGATTCGCAGACCCAGCAGAGTTCTTCGGGACTATCTTTGGCGGAGAGGCGTTTGTGGATTTGATTGGAGAGATTTCGCTCATGAAAGATCTGACGAAGACGATGGATATTACTACTACGGAGGGTGAGGAGGAAGAATTCCCCGGCGAGGCGGCTGCGAAACAGGAGAGTCTGAATGAGGAACAGGCCAAGCCTACTGCTGGCATTGGTGGAGAGACGCCTTTGGGTGAGAAGCAGACTGCGACTGGGGCCAGTGTACCTCCTGCTGTTCATGTTACAGATGCTTCTACGGATAGCTATGGATACCCTCACGACAAACCTGTCACCACACCTGCCGTACCCAGTCCTTCCGCTTCAGGCACTTCGACGCCAAAGAAGAGTCAAGGAATTCCGATGCGACCAGCGATCATGGATATCAGCGAGGAGGAGGCACAGATGAATGCTGCTGGGCTTACAGAAGAGGAGAAGGAGCTTCAGAAGAAGAAGAAGAAGACTGGTCTGTCGAAGGCGCAACGGGAAGAATTAGCTGCTTACGAGAAAGAGCGAGCGCGTATACGAAAGGAGCGTGTTGATACCCTAGCGAAGAAGCTCGTAGATCGTATCAGCATATGGACAGAAACCGACAAGGGCGCCGACGTCACGAAAGCATTCCAAGAGAAGACAAGACTGGAAGTTGAGAATCTCAAAATGGAGTCATTCGGTCTAGACATCCTGCACGCCATCGGCCAAACCTATACAGCAAAAGCTGCCAACCTACTAAAGTCACAGAAATTCTTAGGTATAGGTGGATTCTTCGGACGACTAAAGGACAAGACGACCGTGGTCAAAGAGACGTGGAATACGATATCTAGTGCGATTGACGCGCAGATGACGATGGAGGAGATGGCGAAGATGGAGGAGCGGGGAGGTGAGGATTGGACGGACGAGAAGAAAGTCGAGTATGAGAGACGCGTTACGGGCAAGATCTTGACTGCTGCGTGGCGAGGAAGCAAATTTGAGATTCAGAGTGTGTTGAGAGATGTCTGCGATGAGGTGTTGAACGACAAGAGAGTTAGCCAGTCGAAGCGCTTGGAGCGGGCGCAAGCTATGGTTATTTCTGGTGATATCTACTTGAAGGTATGCTCTTGAATGTCACTCCAGTTTCATCACGATGCTAACAAGGTGCAGGCACAGCGCAGTCCAGAGGAAGAAGGGGACTACATGGCTTTCGAACAGCTCGTCGCTGAAGCAGCAGTCAAGAAAGAGAAGAAGAAGGCCGGTAAGGAGAAGAAGAAGGACGAGCATGAACATCACCATCATCATGCACACGAGAAAGACGAGGTTCCTAATGTTCCAAAGAACTAAAACCTTCCTCTGTTCTCAGTGCCTTCAATGCTTTGTCATAATTGTGGGCTCTTTTGTATAGAGTTGTTCTACCTGACAGATTCTACCTCTCTACTATTGCGGGTGCGATCGATATATAGCTGCTGCTACTCCTTTGCCCTGGCTTGCATGGTCTAATGATGGGAGGTAGAAGAGCATGAGAGGTCCAAGAGCTTGGTGAGGTAGAGTGCCGGTATAAAAGAATCGAAACGAGCAATACATTTCCCATTCCTGCACATGCGACTACAATTACTTGAAAATATATAACGTTCGCGAGTGCGGAATTCAACACACCATGATCACAGACACATTTAGATGTCATCCTTAGTTTTCATTTCTCGCTGTTAGTCGTTCGCTTGAAAGTTATATAAGCCATGCCAGTGACATTCTTTACAGGGTAGCCTACGAGGGCCACATCATCAAAAGGGCATATAAACAAGTGCGGCATTGAGCTCCCTTCGACTGCTAGACCACAACCTACAAGGGGAAAAGAACAATGTACGGTGCCAGAATCATCATCAACACAGCGTCAGACACAGATATTCCTCGCTAAAAACTAGCCTCTACAATGCGAACTATTGTCAATTCCCATGTCGTTGTCTTTGTCATTTCATCCGCCGCTGTCATCACCTCCTTTCCTTGGCGTACTCTTCTAGTAAGGAAAGTTTTCGGGGGCCTTTTTGATGTCCTCGGCCTGGTTTCTGGCCTTGAAATGCTTACTACGGTATATCATCGCGATCTCAAGACGTCCAAACCGTGGAGTAAATTGAAATGTGCTAGCTCTGCCCACCGGAATCACATACTTCAAATCCAGCCCCACCGAGAAGCCTCTATTTTGCGGTTCGCTGCCTGCGGATTCATGGAGACGAGATAGCTGGTGAAAGCAGCGTGCTCCTGGCCATGAAGTTTGGGCTACGCATATAAGGAGTTACTGTGCTGTATTTGCGGACGTAAGCTCTGGGCTATTTCAACATAGGTATCAAATTCATGCGGTGTCTCGTGGACGCAACAACGTCTCGTGGGAAAAGCCATTGCCAGTGTTGCTGTTTTCTTCGTCTGAGCAGGTCGTGCAGCTGCCTTTTTGAGCGAGCATGCTGTGCGATCTACTTAACAGTGCATCCGACTATTGTTGACCATTCACCAATCGCCGTCATTGTCTTGTTACTCACTACTACAATACCACCACTCTTGCCCTGCATAAGAGATACCGTACTATCAAAGCAGAGTTCATCCTCGCTGTACAGACACATGTACCCGTGTCTGTGTTTGTTGGACAGGCTGCAAAGATGTAGCAATAGGTCTTCCTCGTTCGTTGGGATTGTGAATTTATATCCTTCTCGAAGGTGATTGGTGTTTTTACGGGCTCAAGAGATGAAGTGTAGGTGTCTTGTTATTGAGGTCTGATGAGTCATTTAAGGGAAATTAAGTCAAATTTTTTCTTGGGCAGGTTGTGGTGAGGAATGGCTATATGAGAAACGTCTTCCATAGGAGGAAGTCACCAGATGTGCAGTACAACCACGACCACCAACAAAAGCATTCTCATACCCAATATTGCTGGGTGTGGTAGTGAAGGAATTGGAACCAGTAACGGCTGATGAAAGCTCTTAGACTGTCAGCAGGTCTGAATCTTTAATTCGTTGAGTTTTGCTCCAAATGGCTTGTTCCAGCGAACGCTGCTTATTATAATTTGCAGATAGCAATGTATGTCTGGAATATATTATACGCACTGAGTTAATACGCTTTGAGATTTCTTTTAGTACTTGCTACTCACAAGCTCGGCATTTTGCGGCGCATGCCATTATGTGTTCAGCAATCTCGATGTTAGCAACTCATACCGAAGCTACAATCTTCAAGGCGCAATTCTGAAAATGAAATACACCTACAGGAGGATGGCCACTCCTGAAAAGGGTCTACATTAAAGAAACAAATTGCTTTCAGCCGCTATGGCTTAACTTTCCACGGCTTTCTGGCACAATTGTGCATGATTGTATATCTGCTCCAAGTTCAGACGAACTTAAACAACAATACTGAGCTAGCGACAATAGTAAAGCTACGGCAAAGTGCTGATCCTGATCAAGCGCATGCACTCGCTGCTATTGTGTCTTCCCGCCTAAATCATGAGAAATGGCCCCTTGTTCAATGAGTTCGGACTATTTTACAGCACACAAGCTAGAGTGTACCAGCACTTCATGCCCTCATATGGTTGAGGCAAAGAGTTTCTAATATATCGTACGCAGGTATGCGCATTCTGATTTATAAAGCTTACTCAACTTGTTTGCTTGTAGGCCATGCGCCCGGTGAGTATATATACCAGTTTCAGAGACTGACTGATTACGAGACGCAGATGAATGGACTCGCATGGTTTCGGAACGCGGAAGACGTTATTCTAGTAGAAGAATCATAACGATAGCATGGTAGCGCTCTTCTAAGCGATACGTTCTCCGTGAACTGAACAACACCGAATGACTATATTTCCAATAGCTACTGAGTAGCGCTCAACAAAATCATCAATAATTTGAGAACGGCTTTCTAGCATCCATAAAAATACTGTTGCTATATCAGCATTCAACTGTTCTACCACTATCGGCCACTACTGACCAAGGGTCATAAGCATGAATAGAGCTATTTGCGGCATCTTTTTCGGCCTGCTCAATGAACCTCTCACACTCTGGCAACAAACCAGTGACTTATAATGTCTTTGTGCCAAGTCCTTGGATAGCAGCTATTACGCCGGCACACATATGTCCCCCAATTGTTTTGCACTTCCGATAGTTGGGCCATGTGTTACTTGGTACTGGACGACGGCTAGTTGCGCGATGTTTGGGTTAGCGTAAAGAATTACTCGAAGAGATATGATGAGATAAAAGAAGAGGAATATACGTTTCAACTATATCAGTGAATCCCACTTCCGCCAGCCAATTAGTATAATGCAGGGGTGTAAACAAGGCAGTTAGCATACGAATACAGCATTATATGAAACTGGAGAACCAGAAGCCGATTGGAAGCCTTGGACAGAGCTCAGGCAATATTTAATCTTGCTATGTCTAATTTGCCACTCTATTATAAGACCCTCGACTGCCAGACCACAATCAAGAACCAGGTCGTAGTGTAGAAATAGTCTCCCCAGAATGTATCTCTCGCCAACATAGAAAATGATGATGATGATGATTATTATTATTTTCGTCCTTTGTGAAGACCTCCCAAAGGGTAATAGGACGTGCTAAGCTAGTGATTTACATACAAGAGTACGCCAGAAAGCAAGTCAGTGGAGCAAGCCAGGAGGGCTCGTATGTCTTCTGTTATTACATAAAAATGCTTCCCCCGCCGGTCGGAGAGGCTACAGTTGAAAGTGAGAGGGGTTTTCCTCTGCTTGTAGGCTCTAATAAAGAAGAGCTGTGTGTTCGGACGATAAAGGATTCAGCCCAGTGCCTTGGCCCGCAGAAAGCAGCCTATAAAAGAGACTCCGGGGGAGACCTGTTGAGTGGAGTGTATAAGATGGAGGTGATTGTTAAAGGTACCAAAGAAGACAGGAGACAAAAGAAGTTTAGTTGTGCAAGTAGAGGGTTCTAGCCCCTGCTACCGAGTGCACACTTTTGTGTAGAAATTAGTTAGTTGTAGAAACTCTGCAAATCTCTGTGGCTCATCTATGAGCCGCTTAATATAGGACCATCCCTCTGACGAATTCCTAGGAGCCAACATAGAAAAGCCTGGAGGGAGACTCGTTAGTTCTGCTTTTGCTGGGCCAGTTGGATATAAGGACTGAGAAGAAATGGCGAAGTACGAACCGAGAACGATGAGTTGCACAGCTCGTTGCAATGCAGTGCCTTTATCTCCCGGAATGAAGCGTCATATGTACATATTGCAGTCCTAGCCGCAATTTCTAAGACTTGCGCAGGTTAATTTATCGGAGCAAGGGCCGCTTTGTTATCCAAGAGTATACGGAACACATGGTGCTGTTGATCTAAACGATCCTGCTCAATTGCATCATCAGGTATGAAGTAAACTAAATGAATTCAATAATACAACAGCGTTTCATACCTTTCGAAGCACAGTATGTAACTCAAGTCCTTCTTTGTAGCCATGGTCAGTTCTGCGATGTTCCTCAACCTAATTTTGGTTCGGGATAGTGTGACCTGAAAAATGGTATCCTAAAATCTTGAATTTACCGGCTTCGACGACTGGAGGTCAAATGTTCGCTACTAGTCTGACAGAATCATCCTCTTTTTGCTTGTGCATTGGGCCCAGAGCTTGCTAACCCTCCTGCGTTGCTGGTGATTTTGCCTTATCTCTCGTGCTTTCATTTTCCAAAGACATCTTGTCCTTTGAAGCATTATCTGCTGCACATTCCCTGAAAGATGTAGTGTATGCTTAAGAATGACAACACTTGGTGACACAATCTTTTATATACGAGCATAACAGCAGGATAGAGGGTTTAAAGCATAGCGGCAAGCGCTGGTATCTCATCGGACAAATCAGCAAATTCCAACAATACCATGCAAGCCAATCTCGATGTTACGTTGATGAACTTCTGGACTTTTGCCTGCTGAATGCGTACCCTACTTTGAAGATCATTTGGCAGAACGTTCGAAGATCTACGTGTATAACGGAACCAAGGTAGAGCAAATAATATTCACAAGATGAAGTTGATTTCATCCCAAGCTCCATGCCAGTGTTACTGCATTACCGAGTTGTGTTGTCCAGAGAGAATTCTGGGCATAATGGTTGAACAAGGGGCTCGCTAAGCCAGATAGTCACCGGGTCTTGGCATATATTAGTCAGGTGACCGCGCGTTTCGTGTCGTGGTCTCAACATCGTCGAGCATAAGCTGCCAATCTCTTTTCACATGTGTGACGACCATCCGCCAAAATGTGGATTATAGCAACCGAGGGAGATTTGTTTGGAGGTGTGCAAAATGGCCCTTCCCCAAGCTCATAAAGTACTGATCATCCAGGCAAACGATTCTGGCTTCGACCAGGGAAGGCGCACGTCATCGGCAGAGTCTTCGCTACAACGCCTGGCGAAGAGGGAGTATTCCAGATCATCGACAAGACGGTATCACGACAGCATCTACGCGTTGAGGTAGCACCTGTCGAAGCCTCGGACTATGTGAAGCCTTCAACCCGATCGAAAATTACCCTGCAGGACCTGAATGCGAAGATCGGTACACTGGTCGATGGGGAGCAAATACGAGGTCGAACGGTCGAGCTGACCAAAGATGAGAGTGTAGTTCAGGTTGGCAGATATAGGCCGCACTTCACGTATGACTCCACGCCTCCTGTGCCAACTAGTTGCTGACAGATGTAGATTTACTTGGGTACCAGTCACGTTTTCTTTCTCCTTCACAAGTAAACAGATCGGCAAAGGGGATCTCGCAGCCGTATGTAACAACCTTGGGCCGCTTGATATCAAGGCCATGAACACTTTCGAACCTGGTGTAACTTCACACCTCATAACCCTCAAACGCAATACTGCGAAAGGCCTACAAGCTTTGATAGATGGAAAATACATTGTGCAGTATGATGGATACTACAAAGCAGTCATCGATGCGGCCACACGACCCAGTCCCGATGTCAAATCTTTGGTCGAGGAAGATTTCGATGGGAACTTTCCGAATCCTTCACAATACCTCCCACCGCGAGGCGAGGAACCGACAATCCTAAACGACGATGCCTATGCTCCAAATGTGGATCGGAAAACTATGTTCGAGGGCTATACCTTCATATTTTGTGCCCAATCTCAATTCAAGACACTACTAGCGCCCATCACCGAAGGCGGCGGAAAAGCTCTACTTAAGGAGGTGTTTACAAACGAGACAACTGTCGATGACTTTGTCAGATACGTCAAAAGCGTAGCTGGTGAAAAAGGCTTGGGATCATTCAAGGATGGAAGTGAAGGGAGAGGAATTGTGGTCGTCCGATACAATCCTAGCAAGGGCGACGATCAGGAACTACAGTCTCACAGCGACTTTAACAGAGATGTGTCTCTTCACCTGGATCATCGTTTGGCTGAGCAGAACGAATTTCTAGATGCTATACTAGGGGTCGATGCGAGTGTACTTTGCAGGCCCCTAGAAGTGGAAGCACATGGCGTGTTCGCACCACCTCCCACTGCTAGCATGTTCCTCTATTTAATGCATGAGGCACTTGCTAACCTTTCCAGATACTCTAATGCCAACCCAGCCAGTCACAGCACCGGCAGTAGCTCCGGTGGTCGATACGCAACGAAAAAAGAGTCGTTTTCGAAAGACGGCAGCACCCAAATTCAAAGGCTTCGATAGTGATGATGATGAAGCGCCCTTGAGCTCGGCTCCTGTATCAATGCAAATTGACAGCATCGCTCCAGCAGAGCCAGAATCATGGGGCCTCTTCATGACCCAAGATCCAAACTGGGATGTCAGTAAAGAATCAATCACGGCTCCAGCAGCAGCAAGAAGACCAGGTCGCAACAGGGTTCCTCCGCCACAGTCTCCCAAGCCTCCGATTGACGATGATGACGACAGCGATCGGGAAGAAAGTGTGATGGAGAGACTAGCCCCAGCAGCCACTGCACTAAGAAATCGCAAGCTCGCTGAAGAAGCAGCTCGACGTGGAAACTTGACATCACCAACACCAGCGCCTGTAACGTCCCCGGCAGTTAAGACCATCAAAGAAAGCCTAAGTACGACGAGAAAGCGCAAGCCATCTCCCGAACCCGTGAAGCCAGTCAAGAAAGTCAAGAAAGTCAAGAAAGTCAAGAAAGAAACTGACTACGCAGCCGCAGCGCGCGAACGTGTCGAGCGAGCCGAAGAGCTTGCGCGCATCAGTCGAGATCTTGAGCAGGAAGACTTAGATGGTGTTGATCCCGAGGATATCCGCAAGCTGACGATCATGGAGACGATGGAATTTCGGCGAGCTCCGCCGCCAGCGAAGGCGAGGAGAGCAGATGAGAGTGATCGCTGGGATGATGCGTGGAATGGGCGGAAGAATTTCAAGAAATTCCGACGTCGAGGTGGGGAGGAGTCTGGCCGTGCGTCAAGAGTTATTGTACCATTACAGCACTACAAACGGAAAGAATACGGAGTCGGCGGAGACTATTGGCTCGAGACCGAAGAGGTGCGGAAGAAGGACAGGAGCCGAGACACTCAAGACGTCAGCCAAACTGTTGTCGCCGTATCTCAAGCTCATTCTAAATGGGACTCGAAATTTCAGACGAAACCTCAGACGAAACCGCAAAGTCGCATCCCAGAAACTGCATCTGAGCCGATAGAAATCCGCTCGTCAGCTTCGGAATCCGACGAGGAGCCACAGTCAGCAGCGCGAACGCGAACGAAGATGCCCAGTCAGAATTCGGCACCGTTGAAGCGTGCTGCTGCGAGTACGATGGTGAAGAAGGGGTCGAGTAAGAAGGCGAAGTTGAAATCGCCAGTGGAGGATAGTGAGGAGGATAGTGATGATGATGGGCAAAAATTTAGGTTTGGACGATGATTGTGATGAGATACGATTCCACGCTGCGCGTGTGTGGTCGAGGTGGTTATGCATCAAGTGGAATGGATTATGAGCTGATGTATCAAAATGGGATGAATTACATACGGGTTGAGGCGTGGGAGCGTCGGGGGATCTTGTCTATTCTCATACGTCTATATGCCTCTTTGGAGCTATTGCTAGCTAGCGTTTCTCTCATCTAAAACCAGGACCCTCTGTACACCGCTCCGCATGCTGTCTTGGACTCGTGAAATTCGCTTGTAGAGTGCACCATAGAGCGCACTCTTATGTTCCTTTATCAATCCGATCGAAAAATCGTAGGCCACTCACAGTGCCATACGAAGTGCTCCTCCAGCGCAGATTTTCTAGGGTCGTCCGAGTCACCACATCAAAATATGAACTGTAGTTTCAATTCAGATCCAGAGCTCAATGACCCAGCTCTATTAAACCCTGATCTTCGCAAACGCACATTACGAATTTCCTTTGGACGATATGACTCGTTCTCCCAAATTTCATCAGACGTAGATCAACTTCGTATCAATCCATCTCCTCCAACGCACTAGCCCTCACATCCCCCTCTTCAACCGCGATACCAACCAAACAGCCCTCCATCATTCCCTCGTAATTAACCCACGGATGCACCTCCCCAAACAACCTCGTCCCATCTCTCCCCGCCGCCTTCATCAGCTCCGGCTCCCCGCCGGGATGATATGGCAGATATGGCGTCATGTTATACACCTTTCCGCCTAGCACCGTCCACGCATCTTTCTCCTTCCTCCCCGTCATCTGCTTCAACAACGAAGGCGGGACGCGGAGAAATGGAGTCGAAGGCGGGAGACCACGCAGGTTGGCGGTTGGGGAAGAGGAGACACGCGCCCAGTCGAGTGGGGAGTGACCAGGTGTGAGAAGCACTTTCTTGCGGGGTTTCGTGGGGATCGCTGAGTGGGAAGGCGGTGGGAGGAGAGAGTTTGAGGAGGATGTCTGAGGGTTGCGGTTTGGGAGTGGGCCGCGGGAGGGAGGTGCCATGAGACCGCCTGTATTGGGCTGGACTGGGAGACCGCGGAGACGGGGTAATCCGGGTTTGCCACCTTGTGCTCGTTGGGCGGAGTTGGCTGCTGGGAAGGAGGGTGCGTTTGGGTAATCGTCTTGCGCGAAGCAAGGTATTGGGGGTGGACCCATGCTACTTGAGCTGGAGCTTGAGGCACGCTGCGCCGAGTTCACAGCTGGGAAATAGGGTGCTGGAGGTGAGTCGGAGAGCTTGAACGAAGAGGCATTTGCTTTGGGTGTTGTGGGTGAGGAGGGAGCGGTCTTGAAAGGTGGATGTGGTGGCGGCATTGCTTTCCGATCGTCTTCTTGATTCGCTACTATGGGAGGCGGAGGCATTACTATCTTATCGTCTTGCTCCTTTGTAACTGTCTTCTCATCCTCAACCATCCTTGGCACCTTTACGCTCTCGTCTTCCTTCGCTATGGTCTTTGGCGCAATGCTCTCGGGCACGCGATTTAGCAGACCTGCCATCCATGACGAGGAGATCCACGATGACGGTGGATATCGATAGCAGAGAAATGATATAGAGGCTATCAAGAAGGTCAAGCCTATATAAGCCATAGCACTTATCCTCGTATAGAGGAGTATAGTACAGTACTGTTGAGTGGTGGTTGCGAATAGCTTCGTTTCTTTTCCCTGGTGCTGCGAGGCTGACCTTGACCCTGAAGTCAGGGCCTGACTAGGGCCATCGACCCCACCATAAATTTACTGTACAACGGCCGCTAGTTCCGCTCACCCAAACATTGCAACGACAGAGAAGACCGCGTTTGCTGTGTCGCAGTAATATCGTATTTCACCTGCAGATGGCAGATAAAGAATTCCAATGCTGAAGGAGAGTGACTGATCATCCAGGTAATAGCAATTAATAGGCCGTGTATACTAAGACTCCACGCGAGTCCACGCGAGGGGCAACCTTGCAAAGCTGTGTGTCACCTCAGATATCAACAGAGGAAGACAAAGTAAACAAAAAGAATCTTAGAGGAAAGTCATATTGACATCGTGACTCTTCTCCGTCTGTCTTTTGCATCTCTTACCGTGTGTATTGATGATGTTTGCCCATACTGAAATATATATTATATATTAATGTAAGACATTCCCTCTCCCCTGTTTTGGCGTAGTACCGCCAGATATGCAGCGCCTTTCATCACCATAGGCGTGTCGAGATCGAAAGCGTGCTCCTCCAATATCAACATCGAATCAACAACACCACCGCCAAACCAATTTTCTATCACCACAAATAAAAACGATTTCACGCCCACCAGACCACAAACTCCTGCCGCGAAACGTCCAGAATTACAACAGAGAGATCAAAATGCAATAATGCGCCCAAATGCGCCAGAATGCTCTCCTGACAAAAACAACGGGCAGTTCGAAAAACATGCCTACGTACGATAAGCATAATGGCGATGGGGCGAGACCACTGATGCCTACGCTCAGTGCAAGTGCAAAATCAGCCAGCAGGACACCAGTTACACCGAGAATTGCTGGGTCAGGACCTCCGCCGGCTGCTACGACGCCATTGCCACGAAGGGGGACCACGCCAGCGGCTGCACCGAAGGAGAGCATCTCGACGCCTGTGTCTGCTTTCTTAAACAACAATATCACGCCGAGGTCTGGCAAGAGGAATTCTCGAGTCTTCGATAACACGAATACTACACCGACTGCGACACCTACGGCTGCTCCAGCATCTCCTGCTGATGATCTCTTCCGGAATACCCAGGATATCCAGACATATGGACAAGTGGGAGGCGATAGGGAGCCGGCAAAACGGCCGAACGTTTCCTTCGGTCCTACGGTGTCAGATTCAGGGTACTCAAGAAATGTAGCACCGAGCAATGGTGGAGACTCGAAATTCTTCTTTGCGAGCGAGGCAAAGGCTGCTCAAGCTCCCAGGCCACAACTGGCACCCACCAAATCCTCCTCATCTGCATTCGTATACGCCAATGGGGCAATGGAAACTTCGCCAGCGCCTCATAGCTCAGGCGCCTCTGCGGTGGGCTCTGCAATTGGAGAGGAACGGTCACAACCCAAGTTCTTCCGCGCCAATGGCACACCAGATTTACAACCTTCGCCTATATTACATGTTCAACCACCGAAAAGAGCAGGCTCCACCATATCTACCTCTTCACGGATGAACTCGCCTATGTTGGCTCAGCAGAATACCATTTTAACACCGCTGCGATCACTCTCACCTACGAAATCCTACCAACCACTGCTACCATCACCAAGAGGCATACCAAATTTGTCTTCACCATTACCAAGACCGCAACAGATTGGAAGAGGGCAATCGGCGAGCAGTGTTGTGGCAGCACGGAGAGCAAGCATAGAAAATCCACAGAGAAGTCTCAGCAATGAACGATCAGCGAGCATCAGCTCAGCAGAGACTTCTATACCACGCAGAATTTCCAGCGGGTCTTCGTTCGAACCATTGTGTCCTGCGTCACTTGTTCCGAGTCTATCATCTCTACTGTTTTCAACGACAAAAGATGCACGTGAAGATACAGCAGCGGCGTCTGATACCCAGTCAGAGTTACAGAGTCCGATCAAAGCAGGCCACTCTCTGGAAAGGATGAACGAGCTTGCAGCAGATGCACGAAGGGAAAGGAAGTTGCTAGATCTGGAAATTACCAACTCGTCATTGGCTGCTATCAACCGAACACTGGAACGCGAGATGAGAAAACAGACTGCCGAGCTACGTCGATACAGAAGGTTATCTCGTTCCGGGAGGCTCTCTATCGCGACTTCAGCTTCAACGAGAACCACTGGAGAGAATATAGCGGACGGGGAAGAGGGGTTTGGGCTCTCGGACATGAGCGAAGGGGAAGAATCGGAAGAAGAAACAGAGGATTCAGACAGCGATTCTTCCGATGATGGTACACTGAGTCCTAATGCGATGGCTGAGAGTGATCTACGGCATCGAGCACGTGACGAGAAGAGACTCCAACTGGATCTGTCTAAACATCAGCAATTGCTTACCGATAGCCAGAGAATGAACCAGAGCTTGAAGCGATGTTTGGAATGGACAGAAGAACTCATCAACGAGGGGAAGAAGGCGCTGGCTTACAATGTCAAAGTGTCTGATATCGAGCTCGGAGGAAGAGTATTACTTCCTGAAGAGCTCGAGGAAGATGATGAAGGTATGAGCCCTATAGGTTTCGGATTGCTGAAGCAAACACGGCTCGCGGCCTCCGCTGCCTGGGGAGGAGAAGGCAGAGACGATCGAGACAGCGGCGTTGAACTGGAAGGACCACAAAGGTCACCAATACATTTCGAGCATTTGCCGCAATAAAGAGTGAGAGAAAGAAAAGAAGGATGATTTCCTAATCATAATCAATCGCCACTCACACATATATCGGTATTTCATTCTGTCAACAGGGACTGCATTTGAGAACGGCCAGCATTTCCAGCGAAATTCGGGGCTCACGGCGTTCAGGATCGGGGCGGGCTTTTGGGCAAGGGAAGCGAATTTGCAACACCACATCAAACCGGTTTCATTTCATTTTTTCAGGAATCATATTTCTACGATACCCCCATTGGAGAGAAGAGAAAATGATATATAGAAGGAAGTATGATGATGGTATATTGCGAGAAGATGGGAATAAGGATGATAGAACACATCAATGGTTCAGGAACAGCAGAGAAGAAGGAATTCTCCAAAATTTGGGGAGAAATTGATACCCCGAGATAGCCTGTAGGGAGAGGAATATGAAAGGAAGGATCTGTACAATACAGGACAGCTGAGACGAAAGTGATTGATGCAAGATTCGGTTTCTACATTTACACTCCTCTTTGGCAAGTACCTGCTGTGGTGACCGGGTTCCATTGAGCATGAAATATAAGCTTGTGAGCTCAAAGTGGTCCGCGTTATCACAACCACAACAGGGAGGACCGATGAGCGCACAACACGGAAAACTTGCGAAGAGTTTGGAATGGCTAGTGCCATGCTCTTCCCCGTAAATGATTTGCACTCGTTTTATGAACCTGTCTTGTATCTTTGTGTATGCTTGATGTGATCTAGCATCGTTCTTTTTAGTTACTGCTATTCCCTCATCCACTTTCTTCGCTCAAGCATACATGGTATATCAGTCGCTCACTTGCGATATATTTCCAACGTAACACCACTGTTAACATCAGCGGCTCGGTATGAGAGGTGGCACGTGTGATGTCAAGCATCGAACGACACGCCACGATCCCTTTGTCTGGTCCCCTTTTTTCTCTTCAGAGTTATTTGGAATAGGGTGCAGAGACGTAGGTCTATATACTCATATCCAAGCAACAGCTTGCACTGTCTCCCTAAGCGAGGCTGTTAAGCGTACCAAAACCACAAGTCTGTGCTACACTGGGCGCCTCACTCACCGCTGAGTCATGTGGCTAAACGCTGGCTGGGGGGTGGGCGTATATAAACCTCGAGATGGCGAAGACCCAGTACCAGGTTCTCAGGTGGAAGAAAGAGATGTCCACTGAGGATAGTGAGGATATCTTCCGTTCGTACGATGAGGGTGGTATTTAGAGCTTGTAGGAGAAGAAAGTGTTGCGGTCGTTTTTGCACACATGTTATGTCGCCAGCTCTCGCAAGTTGCACGTCTTTCTGCTGTTGGTATGGCAGTGTTATCAGCTTATTACCTGCTACCTTTCGTCTTTCATGCTGCTGTTTGATAAGCCATCTGACGCTGGCCTTCCACTGTCAGGATACGTGCCCGATGCGATACTACGGTGTGGCATCTACGTCTAGCTATCATCAAGCGGAACTGGTGATATGAAGCAGCGACTTATCCTCATAGTAGAAAATAATTGAAATGCGCTTTCTGTCCTACAACTTCAGATATGGTTATGCGAGCATATTCATAGTCCTGGCTGGAGCCAAGGCTGAGGAATGGCATCTCGTGCTGTGTATGAGTCACGATGTGAGTCCGTTTGATGGAAAGTGCTTATTATGGGGTATTGGAAGCGTGACTCTGCTCTGCTCAGTGAGACCTCAAGTACACGCTTGTTATGTTACGATACAGTTTGGAAGTATGGCGGAGCATATGGTGATAAAAAGAGTATGTTGTCTCATGAGTAAAGAGGAGCTGGTTTCGAGCTGAAATGGGACTGTGGGGAAAGCTAGGAGTGCTGGGGCAGATGCGTAAGAGAAATTGACGTATTATCTCATCCAACAATGCCTCCACATTATGGTTCGCAGGCGATCTGACCACTTGGTACGGGTGAACATATTCCATTGAACAACTTCGGAGTACACAAGACTCGCAAGTGAAAGACTTCTAGCTATGATTCGATCAGCTTTAGCTAAATTTAGTGGTGGGCATTATCATGCTGCCTTAATATGAGAACATTCGACTCTGCTCATATGTTGATAAGTCTCATAAGGCTTCCGACAAACGTGCTCTTCCATAGCCACATCCTACAATACCGTGCCATATGCCTTCAAACCAAACTCCTCTAGCTGGCAATTCTTCAACTATCTAGTAAAAAGCTGAAGCGGTCCGAAAACTATTCCCTATCCAACTGCTATTAACCATCTACTTAAGTATTCATAGACGGCAAAGCCATGCCAACCATCTGAGCAAAGAATGGATTGTGGACTTCTGCTGAGTAAAGACACTCCATCTCTATCCCAGTCAATTTTCCATTGCCTGGCCAATTTGTCTTGTAAGCGTGTTGTTTTAAGTTACACAATTCAATCAGCATTTGCCAGGTGCAGGATTAGACACTAGCGCCCCAAGACCAGGGTCCTGGCAGCTGGCAGCTGGCTCCACACGTACCCTGTTTATATTTCAGCTCCCTCAACCTTCAACCTCACAACCAAAGCTTGCAATCTGAATAATTAATATGTGCATCTGCAACGGCAGATACTTCAGGTAGCATTCAGAGATCTTCCTTGCGCGTGACCACAAGTGCTAACATCCTATACTAGTCGTCAGCTTGAACTTAGCCAGAGAGGCAGCAAACACAAACATACCTTTGTGAGTGCACTGTTGCTGTCTAACAAGCTGATGATAGAGCTGAAAAACAAGGCAAGTATGCACCACCTGAGCACATAAACCATTCTATGTACAGACTCAAGTGCAAAGTCTCCAGAAAGATCATGTTCACTCATCGATATGCCCTAGCAGAACAGCGTGGTGGAAACCTCCCAAACATGCGTGGCAATTCTACAGCTGGCACCTCGTCCATTACGGTGCCCAGTACGGTGAAGTACACGTTTGCAGTCCTCAAGCTAGCATTGACTCACCTTGACAGCAGCTGGATGGAATGAATCAACAGAATACAAGAGAGCAGCACTGTTACATTCATTGATGCTTACTATAAGAGCCAAACAGGAGAGGTTGAGATTGGATAGTTGGCTGAACTTCGTTGGTGATGCGTGGAGTTGAGGCTGCCAAATTGTGGGGGGCATTCGCCATTGCTGTTGCTTGCTTGCCTTTCCTGGGTGCAGAATTTTCGGCACGTCAATAACCTCGTTTCTGACCATCACGAATAGCCGAAAAACAAAAATCTCTTCAAGCCAAACGACACCCTGGGTTGTCGTTGTCAGCATCGCGCATTGTTAAATCGATTGATTGACAACGAAGCCGCTGGCAACAGTGTTGATAGTTGGCGTGTTGACCGTTGCTGCCGTTTGTAGTTGTTTTGGTAGGTCCCCTTCTTCTTCCCAAACCCGTCACACATTCACCAGTACTTGGAGAGTGGAACCGTATGCCCTCGAGCGTTTGAGCTGTGACTGACAGATTTCATAGACGCACTTTCATCCGCACTTGTGTTCTTGATGAACTTGCTGTTTCTTCTCTGACTGAGCTTTCTGTAAGTTGTCAGTTTCATACACCTCTGTCACGGGCGACGGCATAACTACTCTCTCCTAAGTATAAGGCGGTCATTCGCCAACTCCACCAATACACGATCACTGGTCCTTCCATGACTCAGGGGAGTACCCCAATTCGAAGACAGCAACAATTTTCGCACTTCACCTTGGCACTTGCTTCTCACGCAATCCTCTCTAATTCCCCTCCTGGTTCATTTGGTATTTTGACGTCTACAGTCCCGCTTCAGTTTCTTTCTCCTTCAAATCCTTCCACGCCTTCGTTTTTACCTTTGCTTGCTGCGTACACGCTAACATTTACAGGGACTGGATGATGGCAGCATTAAGAAAGCCTCTGGCTGAGGATTTCGACATCTGGTACTCGCAGTACTCCACGAGTTGGAAGGTACAAAGGTTGCTCTCCAACACGAGAAGTTTGCTAACAGATAGTAGCCGCAGAGACTAGTGCGTGGAGCTGTGCGTAGCGATCGCCAACACACCAAGCTGCCAACTCCGCTGTCTCCCAAGGACAAATTGGCAATTTTTCGTGGCCTTGACAAATGTCGCACATCCTCGCCCCCGACTATTCCACTCCTTGCATCTGTCGATTCCCATCTTGATTGTCGTTCCACCTCTACAGATAGTTCAACACAATCCTCGTCATCGACCTCCTTCTTATCCCCCTCCTTAGATAACCCTACTCTTGGAGCACTATTCACTACTGAATACTACGAGGCACGCCCGTCAAAAAAGGGGGGCCTCGGAGCCCTTGCTACTAAGCATATCCCAGAAGGAACGACGATCTTAAAGGAAGAGCCACTCGTGCTTTGTAATCTTACCGACATCTACTATGAGTACGAGCGCCTATCGACAGAAGACCGGAAGAAGTATCGCTCGTTACACGGTTGGAGGGGGATTAACTCGGAATGCATCATGTCGATCTTCCAAACAAACAGGTAAGTCGTGTATTCTGGAAAGTGTACTACAGCCCTAATACTAAATACCTTACAGGTTCAGTATTGGATCAAAGAGCGGGATATTCTACAAAATCTCCCGATTCAACCACGCTTGCCACCCAGCATCCACTTGTACTTACAAGTGGAGCGATGAAGAGAAGAAGCTGGCTGTTACTACGCTGAGGGATATTCAACCTGGCGAAGAAATCACTATCAGCTATGGACCAGCGGCAAGCTTATACGACAAATACGGCTTCTACTGCGACTGCGAGTTTTGCCCCAATCCAGAACAAGCATTTCTGGAGGCAGAGATGTTGAAGAAACCAGGAAGCTGGACGCAGCCCTCCCACAACCTCTGGCGATGAGGGTTCGAATCCCCCGCCGAGGTCAGAAACATCGGAAATTGTGGGAGGCTTGCATTATTGACGGGGTTTACGATGAAGAGCGGAGAAGAATTGGCGAGGAGAATTGAAGGGGACGATGTATCGCGAAAGAACTACCCTCACGGCTTGTATGATACGCATGGAGGAAGGTCAATGGACCACGATGACTACCGAGTCTTCGGGCATTTTCCAATGGCATTTGCATTTCATACAGCTTTTTCATTGTGTCAAAAGCTGTGACACTTGCAGAAGTTTGGAAGCTCTGACCATTTCGCTGGTAGCCTTGGCAACGAGCTTAAAGTCAAGCCTGGACATCCTTCACTTCGGAGAGCTTATACTATTATCCGAACCGCACTACGGTATCGCTTGATATTGTTTCTGCCATTGCAGCCGTCTTTCAACTTCGCTGTTCTTCACAAGCTCCACTTAGCAAGGGGGCGGAGAGCCATCATATCAGGACAATGGCTGACTCAGCGACGATTATGCGTACGGAGAGCGTTGAGCCTGACGCGCTGGGGCAGACCTCGAGCGCACCTGGCTTGACATCAGACCTAGATCTATACACAGAAAGCTGACTCTGAGCTCGTATTAGCAGGTACAGGCACAAGCACCAGATAGAGCCGTCAGGCCATATGTACCAGGAACGCCTCACCCAAGGCCATTTCCTCTCAACCTACTCAAGTGCACAAACTGCGGTAAAGATCTGAGCTTTACGCATATCTGCCAGCTCACTTCCCGAAGTGCGCTCATTACATGTCGACTGCTGCACAACTTCCACTAGAACCTGATATCGAGGGCATCGACCCAACTCCTCTCGATGGCTCATGGGATAAAATGAATGAACGCACCCGTATGTGAGAGATGCATAACAAGGTCGAGCGAGGCATAGACCAATGGCTAGATAAATGTGTCCAAAAGAATTTTGATTGTTTCAAGTTGAGCTCTGCAGAACTTGCTTGCATGAGCATGAGTATATGTGTCCCACAACTCGCCTGAGTGATTCTTGCAAAACATGTTTGATGGCCGTGAGCTGGTCTCGAACCGAGACGCAATGACAGCTCTCCCTACACCAGTTCACGGCCTTAGAAGGTCCTCCGAGCCAGCAGAAGCAGTATTGACTCTCAGAGTAGCGCAACAGCAGTATGCTGATGTCCGCATGATAAACCACATCTTGATGGCGTAGAGCAAATTGAAACCACAGGGCGCTTTTTTTTTTTTTTGGAAGAGCGAGATAAGCATCATCGAGCTGCCCTTGAGAATGGAACTGATATCAGTCTGCCGCTAGAAACTGTGATCCTGAGATGACGACATAAACTCGTTATGTGCTTCAAGAGACGCATATGCCCATCAGCGTCTGAGTTGGTTATCGACGACCTCCCAGGAGTCGTTCAGGACGTTGTAGCGCGGAAAGTGGGTGTGCGGGTGAGGAGACAAGAGACTGGGATTTTCATGCTCTCGTTGTTGCGTCGATACTCGAAGATTACGCTCAGCTCCAGCCGAGGCTGCCATTTTCAGGAGATTCCGGCAGAGACGGCCGCGCACGAACTGAGTGGCCCATCATGCACGAGGAACGAGTGATCTTAGCCGCCTATTCATCAATTCAAACTTACGCCGCAAGGGTAGACCCATAGAGGATGCAGAACCACGTCCACTTACCAATATACAAGAGAGAATGCAAACGGTCAGTGCCAGTATTATCATTGAACAGTATTATGGGCGCAGTCACGCAGCAGACGGTGTGGAAGTCGAAGGCAAACGTAATCTTAGACAAGTTGGAAGATGAAGTGCAATCCGTAATCAGTGATGATGAGCTTGTCGCAATATATGACACAGGATGATTTGAACGAATGAGATTACGAAATGACTGGCGGATGGATGTAGGTGGTGTGTTTGGGCTTCCCATCATAAGTAAAGCAGCGGAGGTGGGAGGAATGGTTAAGTGAAGCTTATTGGTGCTGCATTGATATTAACATCGTACTCAGAGCGGAGGGGGAGGAATCATAACGCCGTAGTGTAGCTGTGAGTTCGTAAGAGGCGCTGACGAAGGACCAATAAGATGACTTATCGGTTTTCTTTTGATGCTTTCTTTTGCTGTGAGTAGTGACTGAGTTTGGACCAAGTGAGTAGGTGACCGATAGATGTCAGTCACTTCCAGACAGGAACGCCATTGCTGCGAGTGATATGTCTGAAACACATCGTCAAACCTTGAATGTCTTGTGGTAGTCTTGTTTCACAATGTGCATATAAGTCTCTTCATCAGTTCGTTTTCTTCTTCAGTCCTTTAAGAGTTCCTCCCATATTTCAACCCCTAAGTATCGAGAATTTCCGTTGCCAATAGCAAATATGTCGAGCTTTTAGAACAAACAGAAGTCGCCAGGTCGCTGTCCGCGATGCCCGCACAAGCTTTCAAATTCTGAAAACAATACACCACCGAATGAAGCAACCATCGCAAAGAAAGCGTCTTCGCCGCGTAAACAAACCGCGAGGAAGACTCGAGCGGCAGTGTCTCCCATGATGAGCAACTCACGTCCCCTCAATATGCTCCTAGCCAATCAGAATCGGGCAGAAGCATGGCTGTCGATGGGACTGATATTTCAGCTGAAATCAGCCAGAAACTGAAAAGTGCCGCTGTAACCAAAACGGCTTCGAGCGAAGTGCACCAGAAACTGCCACATCCGCCGCATATCGATATTGGCCCGTCTTTCAAGCATGCTGTTGCAGAAGCTATGGCCAAAGAGGCAGCTGAGGGCAAAGGACAAGCCAAAGCTGCTGGCCCTGAGCATGCGGTGCATGATGAGATGAGAGGCGTCTTCCCTGGCGAGAAAGATCTGCTGACCGATCTCATGGGACTACGGGCTGCGCGATATCTCAATCTCTCGACTTTTGAGATCAAGAGATGGGCAAACGATGATGATGGCCACGATAAAGCTAACGCAGCCATAGGAGCAGAAATTGTCAGGGCAGCAAAGGCGGCAGAGGCTCTTGATGCAGCTACTAGCTCTACAAAAGAATCAAAAGTTCGATGCCTGCAAAGAACGAAAGGGATTAGTAAGCGGCATTAGGCTCATGAATTATGGTAGTCAAGTTGCGATGGTCTTTCATATCTCTGTTAGTCAGTTACGGGAATATAGTTAAACTGTACTTGCCTGTGGCTCCTTTTCCTTCTCTTCTTTTTTCCGCTTCGGTTCCTCCGTCCCATATCTCAACTCATCCTCTTGATTCCCAACTACTCACATCCGAGACCTCGATATCACTGCCACCTTCCTGCTCGCCTATCCCACACTCGCCTTCCCCTTTTCGCTATTCGACATCTGCTTCGTCCTGACGCCCATGTGGCGATACGGGCCCTTCATTCCATTCCGCTTATCCTTGTTCTCGGCCATCGCTTTCCATTTAATCTTGCCGCTCACGAGCGCGCGTTTGATTTTCCCTGTCCCGCCGTACACATAGTGCGGGTGCCATGCATACTCGCCGGTATGCCCGCCCGACTCCGCCTCCCAGCATGCGCGCAGACAAAGGAAGTACCATGTGTTCGAAGCGTCGATGCGGCAGCGGTTCAGCACGCCGCGACGGCGTTGGCAGAGCGTATATTCTTTGCTGAAGAGGTTGGGTTCTGGCTGTTTCACTATTGATGGCGTGGAATCTGCCTCTGTGGCGGCATCTATTGGTATAGTAGGAGCTACATCGGTGCTTAAGCTGGCTCAGCCGTTGTGAAAGGGTAAGGCGTGATGTGGCCCTGTATTACGTTGATTCATCATGGGTTGTCGTTGAAAAGCCAAGTCGTGAGTGAGTTTCCTTGGCAGAGATCTGCGCCACATAGTTTCGCAAGTGAATACCGACGTCATTTTGTGAGCTAGTCCAGTTCCTAAGCTCTCAAATTCTTCAGGATTCGTAACGAACGGCTCCTGCTTTGTATATATACTTGAGTTCATCCTTTCCAAGCATCGAAATAATATCGAAGTAAAAACGAATACACACAAACACCGAAAACCCAAGTCACAAGTCTTCCAACAGCTCTTCAATCAATATGGCACCAGTATCATCTAACGTATTTCTCCAGCAAGTCTTCACTCATCTGAGTTACGTACTGACCAAACAACACACAGGCCGACGTATTTGCGTACATCATCGCAATCTTCGTCCCTCCCATTGCCGTCTTCCTCAAGAGGGGATGCGCAGCTGATTTCCTTATCAACATCTGTCTCACCATCCTCGGCTGGATTCCCGGCGTCATTCGTAAGTCCTTTTTCTCTCCCGTCTTTACGTAGTTGACTAACGCGGAAAAGACGCTTGGTGGGTGATATCGAAGCATGATCCAGCAACGTATGTTCGTTAGGAGAGTGTGATGTATGCAGATATATACAGTAGTGGGGTTCAGAAGGAGTTTTGGGGTTTTCGGATATACCATTGGAAGCGATGCAAACGTGGATGAGTTGTATGCTATGAAATATAATAGTAATTGGACACCAATCTGAAACTTCATCACAGTCACGTATCGTCCAAAGATTTCTAGTCAATCTCGTCGTCACTCTCGTGCCTAGCGAATTCATATTGACAATGGATTCTGCTAAAGAATGCATGCGATTGTTATTATCGCCTTCTCCACCCAGTGTTCTTTCCTTCTGAAATCCACTACCCCAAACTGTCTGGTATACTCGGATATTACGTTTATCGTGGCAAGCCCAGCAATTGTCATGTACTCTTATCGACTCGGGATCCATGTGCCGCAGCACACACTACACCATGTTGGCCAAAAGAGACCTTAAGCCAGCATACATCTCAACACCGCTAGGCAAGATTTGAGATGCTGGCAACACGAAGCCATAGGTTCCCGTATCTCTCAATTCCACAGTGAAGACGTGTTTGGCCTTTGTCACGTCTTGAACATAGTCAATCGAGCCGCCAGCGACCTGGTAGATGGTGCTGCAAATAGGTCCGTATGTGAAGACGGTGCCGTATACAGCTTGAATGGCTGCCACAGCCCCTCTAGCAAGCGATTGTAGCACACTGTTGTTGCTGGTGGTCGCGGAGCAACTGTAGCCGTATGCTAGAGCAATGTTAGTGAGTGATGTATCTCGGTCAAATTGAGGCTTACGGGTCATCAAGAGCTGAGAGTAGGAGTGGACGTCTATGTAGAGCTGTACCCCTTTGTCAGCTGCAAGGGCGTCGATTTGTGCCAAGACACCTTTGTTCTCTGGTGTGTTACCCTGAGAAACGCCTGATTTCTTGTCAGCATGTGCGTTGTCAAAAGTGCATTGATTTCCATACCTCTGTAAGTCTCAGAACAAGCGCTAGTTGAACTTCCAGCGCCACTCCATTGATATGGCCAATTGCGATTGATGTCTGTACCGTAGCACGTGGAGCCTGAAGGCGGAGATTGACGATTTTTACGCCAGAGTCTATTGGTCGTTTGAGTGTATACGAAGCCTGCTCGAGATCAATGATAGAGCTACAACAGATCATAATATCTTACCATCTGGATTCACTACTGGAAAAATATAGTAGTCATATTTGTCTACGAAGCCCTTGATTTCAGTCGAGGTAGCGTAGTTGGTTAGTAAGTTGTACGCAAAGTACTCTGTAGTCATGGTAGTGATCCACTGAAGTCCACCCCATTGTTAGCTCGCTCCATTATGAAGTGGCCTGATATCATGCGCGTAAAACTTACTTCTCGAGCATGAACAGTACCATGGATCACAACGGCTGGATTGCTTCCTTTACCACCACTACCCCAGAAGTGAATACCGGTGATTGCTTGACTTCCTACCGAGCTACCTGCAGTAACAATTTCGGCCTGGGTGGGAAATGACGTAACCAAGTCATTAAGGAATTGCAAGTGGTCGGCGTAAGAATGATATGCATTGAACCATGTTTCATTTACCGAACCCGCTATTATAACATCAGCTTTGGCCATGATAAATTTCGTCTATGCTGCAATTCACATACCCTGGTAAGTGAACGGGGTTGCTTCATCAGCGATGGAGGCGCCGAGATCATCGTGCATAACTTCTGTAGTCATGCTCGCTGTCAACTTCTCAAATTCTGCCACTTTATCGGCAGGGACGACGAGATCGACATGGGAGTTTGCTATTGGTACTCCATTCGCTCTGTGAGAATCAGTCAGCTATAAGTCAATATATGCCGGTCTGGCTATCAATTCTTACAAGCCTTTCCAAGTTGGCAGCTCTAGTTGATTAATGATATCCAGCAACGGCTCGACCTCATTTCCTACAGGTATTCTCATCGCTTTGGCACCAGCATAGCTGACCTTTTTCGAGGCTGCAATAGCAGCGTTAAAAGCTAAGAGAACAATTGCAAATAACTTCATGATGATGACTTTTACCGTGCAAATGGTGAACTTTGTAGGCTTCGAGCAGATTATAAGGAGTGTTCCTCTATTTGCCTGCCTATCTGAGAGCAGTGTGCGACGTTTTAATCAGTGGATGAAAGGCACCACTAACAGGTACTGACCAAGTACCAAGCCGCAGACTCTGCAGGTGTTTATATTGGAAGCGATTTGTGATAGTAAAGCCTTGCTTAGTGGTCAGCCAACAATTGAACATAGATTAAGGATGGTGGCTCAAAATGCAACGTCTATCTCTTCGACCGATATCGAAGCAGCAGAAACACTTGTTACACTTGCCGTGGAAAGCCGCATACATGGACCAGTCTGCATCTAGAAGGAAGGAATTTGCAAATCTTTCCAAGAGACTGGGCCAAGTACCGGCATCTTGTAGGGAAAGGACGGTAGAAGTCGGGGGATAAACAGGTAAACAAACGCATGAAGATCGTGGGGGAGCTAAGAGAATTCCAGATTGGGGTGGCCCAGGTTCTCGGCCTGTACCTCCCACCTGCCAATTATAGTTCTCGTGAGCGTCTGACTGGTAACATGTGGGCTCATCTCCGGATGCATTGCAACCCAACCAACTTCCAAGAAGACTGTCGACAATAGCTGCTTGGATACTACCGAAGCGCATCGAACAATATGCAGCTAAATCAAAACGGTTGCAAGATAGCCACTGCAGACTTGGATATTTCTCTGACGTGAAATACAGGATAACGAGACGCACCCATGCCAGATCTTCGTAGCTCAGCGTTTATCTAGAACAGCATGGGAAATGATCTTCCTGCGATGATATCAACTGTCCGTTGCCCGCATATACACGAGAATTACACCCACATAACCTACTGGCACACGGTAAGAACAAATCAGACATCAACTTCCACAGCCTCGCTCCTAAAATCGCCTCGCAGCACGCCATCTTCATCGGTCGTCAGATCTTTATCAGATCCAATGCCAAGCTTAACATGCATCCAGCTACCCTTCGCTCGCACTGAATATCGCACACCAGAGCTCAATATCACCTCAGGAGCTTTGACTTCAACATTACTTTCGATCTTGCCACCTGCCTCAATTCGTATGGTGTCTTGTGCGAAGAAAACTCCTGATGGTGGCAGCATACGCCTGAGCTTAAGATTCAGGCATTCGGCTTCTTGTCCATCGATGGTAGAGGTGAAGACAAAAATACCCATAGCGACGGCGTTTGGCTCGAGCGCAGTGGACCATCGCAAGAATGCCACCGTCTTGTCAGGTGATGTATTGGAGATTGTGACTTTGAGGTTGACAATAGTCGAGTTCGAGCTCGAGTTATCTGTCATAGTAGAGACATCCGAGATTGTAACTCTCAAAGGAATGTCAGGATTTTCTTGTATCTCTTCTGTGTCCATCTTGAATATTGCAGGTATATCGTCCCGGGTGAGTAGGAAGGATGAGTAGACGACAACGAGGAAAAGTGCCAAGACATGAAGTGGCCTCAACGTAGAGTGCGATGATGGAGCTTTGTGTTGCTCGGGCATCAAGTGAGGAGGCAGAAGTGTCGTCCAGTTGGTGGATTAGTATGTTGACTAGGGGTGCGAGAAGAGATGTGATGCCTAATCTCACGAAAGCTCTGGAACAATCGGACAGGAAGTGGGGTTTGTAGAGCTAGACCCTTTAGGCAATGTTGTATGATCGAGAGATGCAGTGATATGTAGAAGATGATCGATGCTACAGGCCCTACATGCAAGTATGTGCAGGCGTTAACTCTAGGATTGGAAGGTCAAGTGCCGTTGAATGCTAGGAATCTGTATTTTGCTTCGCCAGCATTACAGGCACCAGGCATTCTTCATGGCATTCAATGATCAATGGTTAACAACACGAAATGCGTTTGAAGTCTTGTCCTATGCAGTCAATGACACTTACCTAATTAAGTTAGTCTGCTAAGCAATCCCTGATCAAGCAGGTGTGTCATTTATATAAAAGCTTCACACCTCCTAAGAGCTTGGCTCTTGGCTCCTCTCCTCACTCTGTCTGTTTGCCAAGAATCGACTAGCGCTTGGCCGTATTGCACTTGCTATAGTCGAGACTGCCAAGTTTTGCTACCAGTTCTCATCTTTGATACTGTGCAGTTAGAGGGAAGCTGACTCGGGAAACAGAAAATACTTCTTGCCAGAGACAGAGGCTAAGTCGCAGATATGTCTACAACGGCATGAGGATGAGCCTCAAAAGCTTCACCAGCAAATCGCCTTCGATCTTGATGGCAGAAAGACTTGACAGGTAGCTTGCAAATTTCTGCAGAGCGATTCGATATCTATTCGGCAGGGAAGCTCATCTGTCGTCTCATGCTCAGCGCACACACTTTTCAAGGCCAGCACCGGCGTCGTAATCGATTTCACGGATGAAATATGACAGCCCAGGCACTGTGACCAATTGGAGTCATAGCCGTACTTTCAGCTGCCCAAATGATTGAGCTGGAGATTCGCAGGGTTGAAATGGACTTATCGGACTGGCATGAAGATTATATCGTCAACTTCAGACAGTGGTATAGGTAGATATCGAGAGTGATTATGGCATTGCCAAGAGTTTATAAAGAGGTTCTGCTTCGGTGCAGTTGTTCTCAACTTCTACAGAAATCTCGCAATAACCTTCGCACTTATTACCTAAGTCCTTCACAAATGCCAGTTGTTCATCATTTAGACATTCTCGAAGATCTTGGCAATCGCCACTTTCTCACAGCTTGCACTCCCTTCTAGGCTCGACACCTCGAAGCGCGAGGCTTCTCTAGAGGTCCCGAATTTGAGGGTGCTCTTGTGAAAGCCCCCGAACGCGCCCACCAACTGCCGAGCTCTGGCTCTCGCCGCTGCGACAGCTGCTCAATCCTGGTCGGCCACCAGGTTCAATGAGTACTTCAAGTCCACCGCCACCGCGACCAGAACCCCGTTTGCAAGTCGTCTGACTTCCGTCGACACTGAATGTGGTTCATCGACCACCGGTGCCACCACTTACTATTGCTCCCATGCTTATGATTACTGCGAGTCCAATGTGTTGGCCTACACTCTATCATCAGCCAACGTAGTTGTTAACGGCCACAAATACTACACTGCTCCTCCGTCTTTGTCGGGCACTTGCCACGCACAAGACCAGTTAACTACCGCGCTCCATGAACTGACCCACGCCCCGGGAGTTTATTTTCCGTGTACCGCTGAATATTGGTATGGATGCGCTGCTGTCACTGCCCTGACATCTGCCAAAACTGTGCTCGACGCTGATTCTTATGCGCTTTACGCCAGCGCCATTCATGTCGGATGCTTTAAGTTTCGCAAGAATCAGAGTGTTAGCTTGGAGCAGTGGCGACGGGATGAGGGGGGTAGAGGGGGGAAGGGGGTAGAGGATTTGGCTTTATCTCGCTAGGTATTGATGCAGTACATAGTCAAAGGAGCTGTACTCAGATGAACAAAGAAGTCCTTTTATGAATTCTTTGAACCTTAGTATCCAGATATCACATACATCGCGACCATGGAAGACACGATTTTCCAACCATATTCGTCCAAGATTCGTTCAAGTCTGCTATTTAAGCTACATCCCCTTGAAATGCACAGGACGATACAAAGATCGTGACCGCTGTCTCGCAAGTCTCGCTGCCGCTGGAGGCTAGTACCGAGGTCTATGGAGTTTGTAGCTGCCTCCTCCTTAGCGACCAAACTTGTAAGATTGTCCATGTGTGCTACGCAGGTATTACCGTAGAATCTAGTTCAGTAGCCTATGCTTTACTTCGATTGTACTATAGGGCTAGACCCTCTTAATCTATCAGGAAACACTTGTCCACCCCCAATTATGTAACACTATCTCGGTGTAAGATAGAATTTAGAACTGTTAGAGGGAGAACCCTCTAACCGTACTACATAGCCTCAGGCTTATACAGCACGCAAATGGAATAATAATAATAACTTCGATTGTACCAAAGAGTCCGGTACATTCCTGATGGCTGGGATAAAAACATAGTGCCTAAGAAGCTGTAAATCCATAAGGATCAGATATCTGGAATGGAGCACTAGGTTAAATATAACTGTCGTTGTATTGTTGTATTGTGTGCTGTTTAGTCTATGGAATGAGAAGCATCTATCTAATGGTTATGCCAAGAGGCGCGCCACAGCAGCCTCAACCACTCCTGGCTTGGCAGAACGCTGCGCAAGGAAGCCAACATTCAACAAAAGCTTCCCTCCAATCTTTGATTACCGAATGTAACAGAAGCTATGTAAACCTATTTCCTTGATATTCGAAAATGTACGACACAACAACCATATTTTATGTTGTCAGGAGAAGCGAACAAGGTTTTCTCTTTGCCAAAACCTAGATGATGCCAATACGGCCCCACTAAAACATACTAGCATCGTAAACCACGTCTACCAATGATCAGCTCAACTTGAAGTTCGTGAAGTTATCTCATTTCTGCTACAGTTCGCATTAGCAACAGTTATCACATCCTGTTCCCAATCATGATCAGATCGTATCGAGCAGGCTCGCGGTCATAATATGATCCATCAATAATGCACCGACCCAGCGAGCCCCGGCGCCCTTCTTCCTGCACATCTGGCTCGACAATGGGATACAGTGCGATGGGCAGTGAGAATGGACAGTCAAGTACGGCAGGAAGCCAGAGGAGCAGTGATAATACCTTACAAGAAGCCCTCTCTGGACCCGGGAAAGATGCAGCATTACAGAGCACAGATGTTACGAAGAGAAGCAGTCATCGCAGTCATCGAAGCAGAAACAGCGGTGCTTTTCTGTTATCCGGACCAGTGTTTACTGAACCTGAGGCTTCGGCAGGCGCAGCATCACATCAACAGATGAAAGCGGTGTCAGATAGGAAGGGGAAGTCACCAATGCGAACACCCAACAAAAGACATACAAAGGAACGATCAAATGTCGGGCTGGGCATCGGAGGAAGCCCTCTGGCAACCAATGTCTCGAGTTTCAGGGCAGATGTTTATGGCGATCCGAGCGTCGCTCAACGAGATGTTATAACACCAGATCGCCCACAGGAGAAGACTTCATCGGGATTCGATGTTGACTACACACAGATCGTCAATCTTGCACTGAACCTGAGTGAAAGCAGAAAAAATGCCGCAAGACGAAATACATCGGCGCCTCTTCCTTCGCTAGCTAGCACATTTGGGGAAGGGTTTGCAGGAGGTAGCCTTCGTCAACATTTACAACAGCAACGGCGCGTCTCGCGAAATGTGTCCCCTAAACCTCTCCGAGTTTCAACTGCATCGCCAAGAACTGCATCAGGGCAAGTACCTAGCCCTATACATTCGAGTTTCGATCAACGCGCAAGTGAATCGTATCAATATCAATTTAGCACCTCGACTTTAGCTAGGGCAGAAAAGGCTAGGACGCAGATTGAATTAATGGCTCAATACCGACGATTGCTGCAGTACTTATCACCGCTGAAGCCCGATCAATCAGCAGGTTCAAGCATCCCGACAACTTCTAGAGACGGGCTTGTCACAGGAACGTTAGGGAGACCTTATAATCCTTTGCAATATATTCGGAACCGGAAGATACGTGCTCGGGAACGTAAAACCATTGACGGAGAAGCGCAAGGCTTTGGAGATATAGATAAAGTTGCGACATGGGTTGACCAAGTCTCATCTTCTGATGGCGCCACATCGGCCGATTGTAGTATCATGCCAATATTCTCAAAAGCCGCAGAGGAAGCGGCATCGCCACGCATCTCTTCACCAAAACAATCATTGGTGGGCAAAATTTCAGCAACACAGGCTAAGACCAAACGTCCAAGGATAGATTGGGATACCAATCCAGCAGATATGCTTGCAGACCTGTTTTGGACTGAACAAGATGATAATAGGAAGATAGTGGAGGACCGATTTGGACGGAAGGTATTCCCTCCAAATCTTGGTCTCAATAGGGCCACTTCGGGGAAAAGGGAAGCACCAGAAGCCCGAGAATCACTAGACATCAAGAAATCTGCATCCCCCCATCTAAGGCTTGATACCAAGTTTCCTGAGTTCAAGTCTGTGAAGGCTATTGCAGATAAGCATGATAGTGCAACAGACAAAGTCAAGCATAAGCTTCGCGATGCTACTCGTGTTCACCACAATGGCGTCCGAGAGCCACGTCAGTTTCTGCAGTCTCGCAGCAAATCAGATTCGGACTCCTCCGACACGGATTATGCTCAGCAGTCACATAATAGACGAAATGGCAGTCCCGAGCCTCACGATCTTGGGGTCGACATTCTCAATAAGCAGATGAAAGAATTACTTGAAAAGGAAGCGAGAGGAGGCACGCGGAAAGACTCACTCAACCTTAAATCTCCCTCCATCAGGGAATGCATTGATCAAGAGAGAGCCACCTCCAAAGATGCGGTATATAGATTTCGGGACAGCCTAGATGATACCCATAGTACATCTGGCTCTATGGTGGCCAATGCAGACACCCGACCTAAACGTCATTCCATAGTTTCTTCTGAGCGACAGAGTCTTGATGTTCCTGGCGGCAACGGTCGTTCATCGTTGGAAGTCCCAGATAGCGCGGTGTCGTACGCCGGCAGAGACACAAATTTACCGCTTCGCCGGGCATCTCCATCCCGAAATCCACTCGCGAAAGTCAGATCGAAGATGAATCCCTTCGACCATGATCGAACGCATAGCCGAGGTCGTGCTGCCACAGCAGCCCATCCAGTTGTATCTGCACTAACCTCCAGCGAATACACTTTGGACAGTGTCGAAGCTACTGAACGGCCACGATCGATGAGTCCCATCAGGAAGGCCATACCGAGACACGGCGTAGAGAGTGGAAAGACTTCCAGGAGAGGAAGCTTCCGCAAGGGCAAAACAAGCGAGGACGCTTCCGGAATTCGAGGATTGTTTAAAGGCCGTCGAGGTCCTGTCGCTGCAGTGAGTGACATGATCTGGAAGAAGGATACAACAAATGTAGCGTTGGGATCAGGTTTTTCGACGGACGAATCTGACCTTGATGATTCTCGCAACTATACAGACATGGAAAAAGGCTCCAGGGATAGTTCCGTAGAGCCTGTCGAAATTCGCAAGGATCTACCTCGGATGAACGGAATACCTTCGTACGATCTTCCAATCTTCACTTCACGTGCTCAGCGCGAACGTTCAGCAGAACCTGATACTTCTCAAATTTCCTCCGATGATCGTGAAGCTCATGAGAAACGCCACCGAAATTCCAGAGCTCAGCTATTGGACACTCCCAGAATTGATATACACAGCGCTTCACCAGGTTCTTCCCCCGAGGTCACCGCAGACGATTTACGAAGTGATCCTTCAGTTTCTCTCGCAGCTCAAAAAGGTAATCACGGCGTCAGCCATGCAGACGCTCGCCTCAATGAGGTCCTAAGTATATGCCGACGGCGTGGCTCGCAATGGTCTGCTTCACATTTGTTAATGGAAGATTCGGATGTCAAACGACCGACGATGGAGGGAAAGAGGCAGTGGAGTATCTCAGACCGCGGTGTATCGGTTCAGGGCCCGATGACGAAACGAGAGATAGCTCGAGTTAGGGCACTTTTGCTGTCTTCGGGAATCAAAGCGAAGGAAATATCTCGCCGAGCAGACGAAATGCAAGATCTACACCTCTCCCATGAGTCTATATACCAAGGTATTACAGCTTTAGCACAGCATCGAGTCAAGCCGATGCCGAAACACCAGATGCATATGGTTGCAGCCGGGATTCTGTCAGACGACATTGAGCTTTCCAAACGCATATGGAGAGACTCGGCAGATACATTCTGCCATAACACGGTTCAGGATTTGGTCATCCGGCTTGAGCAGTTGAAGGGCACACTACAGGACAACCTCGCGCCAATGGCAAGAAAGGCAGCCGATGATGCAGATGAGGCATCGAAAGACCTTGTTGTAAAGCAGACACAGAAGGTCAAAACTGTCGCTGATATAATAGATGAGATGAATCGGAGGCGCAGAAGAAAGTTCAGATGGCTGAGACGCGGAGGATGGGTCTTGGTCGAATGGAGCTTGGTTACCATTATGTATTTCACTTGGTTAATAGTGATATGCTGGAAGATATTCACAGGCACTTGGAGGTTCATTGGCGGAGCTATAAGATGGCTGCTCTTCCTGTAGGAAGATGAGGTTGGAAAGAAGATTACATGTTTTGATAGTCGCGCGGATGCATGATACCCATACTAGTCTTTTAATGCAACGTTTCCCCACAAACCAAACAAGCTGCACTTTTCAAGCATTAGCACCATGTATTTGAAAATTGGACAGTAAATCATGCGGTTTCCAGTTGCGTAGGTACCCTGGTACTTAAAGAGCACCTTGTTGCCCCACAAAGGAGAGAAAAAAGTGAGAAGCTAAAAGCGCCGGATATCTCGCTTATGTTAAAGCATCCCACACTGTAAACGGTAACAACTCACTCCTATACTCTATCACAGCTACCTTCCTCGTCAATAATTTTATTATTATATAGTTTTCTTCATTCATTATGTGTGTATCTCTGGGACAGATGGCCGAGCTGGTTATGGCGCCAGGTTAAGGTTACCTTAATCATAAGATCTATGATCTAATTTCCTGGTCACGAAAGTGGCGTGGGTTCGAGTCCCACTCTGTTCAAGCATTTTGCCCTTATGGTCAAATTTTGTCATTCCTTTGTGCATGTACAGTTGCCATAGAGTTTGCTGGCAAGTTTCTTTGCAGATTTTTCAAGCTTGTTAAGGCTAAGAATGTTCAAGCTTGGCTTGAGTTTTTTAGGCTTCGCTTAATTTTGTTACCCCTTTTTGGGATCCCCACATAATACTTCACTCACTAGGTTAGGTAGGTACATGAATCAAGTCAGGCACGGTTGACTGTAGGTCAATAATACATGTTTCTTTTGCTTGGGGAACAATATTGTCACCATACATATATGGTTGGGACAATAGGCTATGTCAATAGCAAGCTAGGTGTTTCACTCATTGAATCACAACATGTCTTCAGTATATATATACCATCCTTTGGAATATTTATTCTCTTGTGGCTGCAGCTTAATTTGCTGTGAAAGGCTCTATGTCTCTGCGTGATACGTATGCTCATGAATGAGATGCGGAATGTTTAAGCTAAATATTTGCAGGGACCCGCAGCAACTCACTGCCTGAAAGCATAAGCTTCTCAGGTACTTCAAACCTCAGGAACCAGAGCTCACCAAAGACTTGGAAGGTACAACAAGATATCACAATCCTCTGGTTGACACCAATTTGATTTATACACCAGGAAACGCCATCATACCTACCATATTATCTTTATCTTCCTTGGCGTATACACACCAACTCGCTTCCTAACAAGATGGATGGACTGTGATGATGGAAGCAATAGAAGAACGCCCGGGGTTGGTGTAAATATAAACCCTGCCATGCTCGTTGCAATCAACAGGCAATACAGAGTGCTGACAGAGTACTAGATATACCCAACAGGAGCCGGCAAGAAGGTTGTCCAGAAAGGTATTCAATGCCGATTGGACACTGCTCTGGAACAAAACCGTATGCTACAGTAGGTAAGTGACCTCTTGACTGTGATGTAAACTGTAGCTAACTTCGATACAGGCCATAGTACGCGAAGGAGGGAGACCATATACGCGACCTCCGCCAGTAGTTGCACAGTGCTCACTTCCCGGATACGCAGCCTATATGCCTAGCAACGCCATCGCCCCTCATGGTATGACACATCAGTGTATAGAGTGTACCGGCAATCTTTCCCTCTACAACGCATATGTACAGCGGTGCTAGCAATGGTTCTCGTACAGCAATGAACGACCATACTGATGTCACATGGTACCAAAGTCCCCAGCGGCTCACTCTTCGCAACCCATGAGCCGCTCTACATTCGTAGATGGGTACCAGAATGCTGGCTCTCTATAGAGCTTTCCAACAGACTGTTACAACCCGTAACGGCCATTTGCCAGATCTGGGGAACACGGGTTGGTGAGACTAGCGTACCTCAGCGAGACGGACATGACCTTGCGTCGAAGCTCCGTCCTGAGCTCTCTTTTTCCTTTCCTATGTCTTTTCTTCTCGATTCGTAGCGTAGCTACTGGTCCAAATACAGTCGACTGACTTCTACTTTCTCTTTGACACTTGAACCTTCGACAGTATCAACCGGTATGCCAGCCGTAACACAGACTCACCAGCATACACCAAGTCAACTCTTCAGTAGTCATTACCCCAGTATCGATGACATGTCTGCAGGATATCTTCACCCGAACTCTCTAATGTAAAACGACGGTGGTCATGGACCTCAGTTCAACGACATGTTCATGCAGTCTCCCTACCATGTTTCGCCAACACCATACCCTTCTTCTGGTGAATTGAGCAGTCACCCGTTAACTGCCCCTACCCACTCGATTCTACCCGATCTCGAATCGGGACTTATGGCAGAACTATACAGACCAGGAACGTATTCAGTGTCCAACAGCACACAAGAGGTCTAGATTGACGCACATGAGACAATCACGTACTTCATCAACTATACGGCTGGCAACACCGCACAAACTACTGTATTTCTTTCACTCGACTGTGAAAGTAATAACATTGGTCGGAATGGCACATCGTCCCAAGTTACTCTTGAATTTGCCGCGATCGCCGGCACTCTGCATCACGACGTTACTCTCCCTGGGTTAATTTTGTTCAAGGCTTTTGGAAAACGTGGCTTCAATTTTGGGCAAGTCTTGGAGAACGAACACATCGCTAAATTGATTTGGGACGCTTGTGGCGACTGCAATGCTATCTATCACCATACTGGAGTCTGCTTGAGAGGCGTGATTGATCTTCAGGTGGCGAAATTGGCTTGTACCGGCCTAGAACATATGGGAGAGTGCTCCGAGTACAAAGTGCCATTATCAAGCAGACTTCCAGGTCTAACCAAAGCCGTGGAAGAGGACCTGGGACTCACTGCCGCTGAATGGCTGTAATGGAAGATCGGCAAAGACGCCGGAAAGAAACACTGCGACAAATACGGCTGGGCAGCATACGATCAACGACCTCTGGCTCATGTTGAATACATGGCACGTCTCTATGGCCGCTATCGCTACAAGCTGCTTCCATGCCCAGAATTGATGAAATGGATTATGGAACAATCGAGACCACGTGCATGAGAGCACACTGCCCGATTACCACGAGAAGAACCCCATGGATACCCGTGGGATGGTTCCTGATGCATGGCTGCAAATGCAGCAGGAGATGTCAACCGGAGCAAACTTAAGGAAGACAAAAAGAACCTGGCTAGTGCGTATTAATGTGTTGTACTCATAACGTCTCCAACAGCTGGAAACCGGCATTGACCTCATATACTCCAACGAGGTACAACGGTGAAGAAGATAGGTTGGGATAACCCTCAGTCGGAGAATCTACTAGATAGTATCCAGTCAATTTCTTAAATTCAAAACAGCTATTTTCTCATTCTTTTAAGTTGCTTTTGTTTGCAATAGATGATAAAGTTCGATGAGAGAATTTCTACTGTCGGTGGTGGCCAAACCCAGTGGCCCCTTGTGAGCAGATCTTCTAGCCCTCTTGGTGACCCTGAATTTAGCGTCTAACCAGTGCGCGTGAGCTAGAGAAGTTTGACGCTCTTTACGCTCTGATAGCTTAAAATATGATGACACAAGTTTCCAGAGTATTCTCTCGCACTTCAATCTTCTCAGTCTGTGAAGAACAAGCGAGCTTCTGCAAGTAACTTCCAGACTTCCATTCACTGCACGGTCCTGGAACAGACATAGCTGATCTTTTCAAAGACATTTCTAGACTTCTATTCACTGCACGGTCCTGATAATTGATGTCACAGGACCAGGCACAGCTGCAAACTCATCATAGACTTTTGCTCTTTCATGGCATCAATTATCTCCCAGATGCACGATGAGTTGGGCCATGTCCATTCAAATGCTCCCAAACTCCTATCAACGACAAGTCTGGTGCAAAAAGAAAGATCTTTATCGATATCCAGAACCGCCTCTTGAATTGCCAAACGGTACACCTTAGCATTCCATCTTCCCAGTCACTATAGTTTATGCAGAAGACCCAGACCACGCAGATGAACGACAATCCCTGAAATTGTGGGAGGCCTTCTGTTCCGCCTTGGTCGCAGATATAGATCCCTCCACCCCTCGGCATAGATTTTCTTTGGATCCCTTACCAGTTTGAATCATTACTGTCCCTTGCAGCATACAACGGAGGACTCCAAGGCCATGTACGACCGGGCGAATGGGATTGACAGGGATATTTCCGCGTTTTCGAACTCAAAATCGTGACTAACGCCATGCGGACCGGACCTCAATTGATACGCAGAACCATTCCCTCGCTGTGGACGAAATTCCATGGCGTGGTGCGGCAGCAGCGACCGTTCAAGAGGATCAAGATCATGAGGATCAGGGTCCCTCCTAGGTCTATGCGCTGCATTGATGGTAGGATATCGTCCTCCAGTACCGTGGTCTCTCATTGGCTGGCCGTCTTTGGGAATAGTCGTCAAACCTTTTGAGCTGTACCCTGTTTGGCTTTTCACCATTGTCTTTGTAATACGCCATACACATCTGATCAGCAGTTCTCAGAGGTGGTCGTGAATACTGTCGGTATTCTGGGTCCTCTGCCAACAGATTAGTATTCAATCATGCTATCTCTCCAAAGATATGGGGGAGCTGGAGGCCAATTACTGGGCCTCATAAAGCCAAATAATCGAGTTTTTCTTTTGTTTTGTTTTGAAAGATGCTTGGTTTCTGACTCCTGTACAGGCTCCCGGCTACCAAACGGCGTGTTTTTTGTATCGAGGTTTGCTTACCACCTGGTGCCGAGATTAGTATTGGAGCTTGAGAACTATTGCCCTTTCAAGCACTTACCCAAGCCCTATATATTTGTTCCGTCAAATACATCTGCACATTGTACAATTTCCAGTAAGACAACTGAGAGCTGAGAGCTGAGAGCTGAGTTATCTAAGGAATCTTGTATCCTTTGTAATATGTCTAGGCTCGTGACTCCAGGGCGGCTCATTGCTCCCTAGATCGCGATGTTTAAAGGGAAATTTGTAGGTAACTCTGTCGTACCTAGAACCTATGTGATGCCTAGGGTAGATTCAGACTACAGTCGATGATTTCCTATTGAAAGAAGAGTGAAGGTTAGTGAGTGCATGTATCGCCGTGAGCGACCACTCAAACAAATCACCAACTTACAGTTACCCTCCAGTCTTGTGTGTCACGACTTTCAAGTATGTAGGTCAGCAAGGTATACACAAAATATAAATCATACCAAGAAGCATCGAGCATTCTTCCAAATTTCACGTGCGTTCTGACCTGAGTTTTTGGCAACCAGCCTGAGTGCGTGCGAATGCGAACAGCATGAGATCACCACATACCATCTGCAGACGTCAAGCCATAGTATTGCCGTGAGATGGGGTTTGTATTGAGAATACTGGACTAGTGCTGGCTGAAGTCTGCAAGCTGTGCGTAGTCAGTAAAGTTAATTGGTACCTCGAGCCAGCCATAAACCTTGAACATAGGCAGTCTACAATGCCCGTCATCATGCGAACCAATAAATACCAATACTGGGTCAGAAAAATACTATATGCAAGATTCTGACATACTATTTTGATGCTTGATATCAAAGTGAGTTATTGACCTCATCCCAATCAGGGCGGCCGTTTGAGATTGAAAATTCATTGCCATATTCAAGCTAGTATTAAGTCAACATGATCATGTGCATGATGCCGCAAGACTGGGAATTTTTATAATTCATTAAAGAGTGTGAAGGCTTATTCACCTACTATTACCAATGCACTAGCTGTTACAGGGTTAGCTATGATCGGAAATGGGTATGGTATCGAAAAGATGATTTGTCATTACATAACAAAACATTTGAGAAATCGCCAGATATACTTCTCAGGTAGCCGATCTGTACAGAGCAGCCAACTCTCAGTCCTAATCTACGGTTAACATGCTTTCCTCCTTCCATGCAAGTATGACACGTTCAGTTTTCTTCAGGGTTCCCGACTGATAGACGCCTGCAGCGGTAACAGTAGATGACTGGGCTTGTGACGCCGGTCCCTCCTGCAGTGTTTGGCCAAATACTTCTCCTGTTTATGAACTGGAGTATAGGACTCGCCCATGCTTCTCGGATTTTTGTATCTTGAGATTACATGGATAGCTTGTCTTCAGTCCGCGGTCGAAAATGCCTCGGAGCTCATGCATCTGGGTTGCCAGAGATCGGTCTCATCGTTCATCCAATCTCCAGGTCTTCCACCACCTCTACCAAGTCTTGGGCCACCACCTCTGCCTGGTGGCCCATATCTTGTCCGGTTCGAAGGATAGCCAGGATAGAGATCTCCTGGAGGACCGTGACCACGACCAGGTCCTGATCCCCCGCCTCCCATTCTGCGATTCATCTTGATCAATGGCCACATTGGAATGAAACACACTTCATCCCAGGCACACTTTTCTTCACATTGCGACCATTGATCGGCCCATCCAAGCCAAGCCAACAGCTCCTCCAGTCCTTCAGCCCATCTCTGTACTTCGTGGCGCAAGGCCGTCGACATTTTCGGTCCAGAACGCGCGTTTTGTTCGGTATTGAAGTTTGCTTGCCAGACTGACTCGACAGACAGGCCTACATCCACAAGAACGTTGCAAATACCGCCTACAGCCTCCTCGACAGCCCACTTGAGCGTCGCTTCTTCGGGACTGACAGTAATCTCTTCCGATGGATCCAACAAACGGGTGTACTGGTAAGCACAACGGGAGTATGTCTCATTGAATAGCACCGAGTGCTTCTGATAAGTATCGGCCGTAGTATCTGTAGGATATTGAATGAATGACAGCAGAAGTGTATGAGTGTCTTCTCGAGCTTGGGCCAGCCAGCTCCTGACAATGGTAGCATTGCCGAGGGAAACATTACTGAATTGTTGTACAACTTGGAGCAAAGCTGGAAGAGGCTGTCCATATGTCTGGACTATCTCACCAGCCATAGTAGGCCAATTCATGCCACTGCACGTTGCGCTTCCGTTTACTAACGATAGCAAGACTCTTTCAGAGTCTGCTCTCATCACGGCAGCATCTGCAGCGCTAACCTCGGAGAGTGTATGAAGACGCCTCCTTCTAGTCAAGAATTTCAAGCCGTCATGTCTTGTTGCGTTACCTCCCTGGCCTTCCCAGATTCCACCTTCTGTCAAGTTCAGATATTTTCGTTCTTCTTGCGCTCGAGCATAGGCTTGGCTTGTAAACTTGTTGGCATAATAGCTCATGATCCCACATCCCAAGACGGTTAATCGGTTCTCACCCTGTCCAACCTCTCCTCCATTAGAACCATAGTGCTTCGTCCCAGCAATCACCCAATTCCACAATTGACTTTTGCCAAATGGTTCCCCATTCCAGTCCAGCCTCCAGCTAGGCGGTATAGGTGGGTTTGCAGGATCCGTTGCTTTGTCTGGCTTTGTAGGCTCTGGCGGTAATGGGAAATAGCTTGTTCTGGTCGCCTCTAAGCCCCCAGCGTCTTCTTCGTCTCCTTCGGGAAGAAGTAAAGGGCTAGTGACATTCAAATGAGACATGAGTCGTATCGAAGGGCTGTTGAAATCACACCAAATCAACTCAAATCCAGCATTCATTCTCACAATTCCTTCAAAGCCCCAGCCCAGGCCACCTAGCCTCTTTTCTTCTATCCAGCTGCACAGCCCAATGGCTCGCGCGTATTCGTCCCACAAGCCTCTAAATCTGTTCTCAGAATCTCGGGGAGCGCCTGTCACATTGCCATATATATGCAGCATTTGCGTATCCATCTGTCCATTGCCAAACAGAGTCGCAGATTCTCCATCGAAGTATAGTACTTTTACTGCTCGCTTGGTCTGATATGTCAACATGTGTGAATTTCTATGCCCGCCCATTATACCGTACGACATACCACTGCAAGTGAAATATTAGCGACTACAAAACTACGGTATCGCTCTCTTCTACATACATATCGAACGCAAGCCATTCTGGACTCGGAGGCACATCTCCATCCATCCTTCCATGGTATAAACTTGTGAAAGCCGGTATTTCACACGGCACAATTCCATGACCATTAGGGAAGAATGTATTGGGCCATTGCTTCAACAGTCCATGGACAGACGCAAACAAGTGAGGAGCTGAAGAAGAGTAGTTGAAGTTCCACGAGAAGTTCTTCGCCTGGGTATCATGAACCCCGAGCGGAATCTGCTGCGCTAAAGCTATTCCCAGAGCTGCGGCCAGCCTAAGGACTCCCATATCGACCCAACCAATTCCAAATAGTATAGAACGACAATATCGTGACCTCTAGCATGCATCTTTGAAGCACTCTTGTGATCAGCCGCGTCAGCGAGCGATAAGGAAGATGTCATAGCCTTGCATGAGCATCAACCAATCACGTTGCCGACGTGGTCATCACTTGAATGAGCTATGTTTTGTCCCCGAGGCTGTCGATTACACTCATTATCTCATCACTGATTACAGGAACCCAAACTCCGAGATCCCACAAGATGGGCTCCTCAATATCAAAAACCGCAAGGTCCCCGTCTAAGGCCATCACAAATTCAACACGCAAATACCCAACCAGGTCTCCTCCACCACCGAAACAGCCAGCAACAGAACGTGGATGGCTACACGCAGATTCAAAGAATACTGCGCCTAGAGCTGCTCGTACGCCAAACTCCCTCAGTTGATCTTCCCGATGACAAGCTAATAAAGAGCAGCTATGCCAGAACCCCAAGGCGCCGACCCAGCACTCGCCGCGCGCCTACAATCCATTGGTCCCGTCTCCCCCCGTCTCCCCCCCTCGCAACCCTACGATCTCACGCCTCGCGCGCCGCTCTCCGATCCCAAAGGCGCCTCGCCTCCCTCTCACTCCAGCTGGAACGCCCATGGAACGCCCGCCTTGCATTTAACTTCCTTCCGACCCTCGGCCTCCAACCCCTCGCAGTCCATCTTTCCGACCGCTCAAGGCCCAGATCCAAGATCGAATCCGGCGGTTAGCCTGCTGACGGCTCGGTATCAGCTGGCTGCGGAGGCCGACGCGGAGTTTGCGCGGACGGGAAAGAGCGCGGAGGTTGGGAGAAGGTTTGTGGATGTGGCCACGCTAAGGCAGGTGCTGGTTGCGCGGGAAAGGGGGTTGCAGGACGTGGAGATTGAGAGGATGTTTGGGTTAGGTAGTGGGACGGTGGGTGGGTTGGGAGTAAGGGGAGTTGTTGGTGTTAGTAGTGAGTGAGCGAGAGTAGTACAAACGGACAGAGATTTGAGATGGCGAGTACGAGACAAGGGCGAAGTCTGTGGATGAGTGAAGACTAAGGACTAAAGACGACCCAATATGTATAACATTCACGGCAAGACATAGCGATGGCGTTTAGGAAAATGAGACATGGGAACGGCTGATGAATGCAGAGTATGCATTTAAGTACTACAGCTCTATCAAATACCACTCTTGTCAATTGACGCTAGAGCCATTCGACCGCCCCTCTCATGAATACAAGAATACGCTCGCTTGGAATATGCAGGCCAACCGATCCAGCAGACACAGACCTCATCGATTCATGCTTTCCCCATGTAAGACATATTGTACAGTACTTCGCTCTGTGCATTATCCCAGATCGGATGTCTACCACGCAGAGTGGCCTCCATCCACTGATATTTAATTAGCCATGCCACGATACAAAGCAAGAAGGCACCTACTCTTCAGATCAGCTCCAGTCATGAAACTGCTTGCTTTGCTAAGCAAGAACAACGTAGCACCACGATACTCAGCCGGCATGCTCAACCGTCCCAACATATTCTCCTTCGCCCATTGCTCTTTACGCTCAGGCTTAGTCTTAAATAACTCCTCCACCATCTCCGTGACGATATAACCGGGCGAGATGGTATTGATACGAATGTTGTCTGGTCCCCATTCCATAGCCAGGTTTCTTGCCAGTTGTAGAACTGCTGCTTTCGAGGAGTTGTAGAGTGCGAATTCACTGCCCTGAACGGTTATTAGATCGTCGGCAGATTGGCTTTAGACAGCGGGGAGATACTTTGTTGGCGATGTGCGCACTCATACTCGCAATCATGACAATACTTCCTCCCTCGCCAAACTTCTTCATCTGCCTCGCTACCGCCTGTGCAGTCAAGAAACAACCCATAACGTTGATACCCAATATACGGTCAACCTCGACCTTCGGGTAGTCAATCGCAGGGCATTCATGGTTGATTCCTGCGGCAGCAATGCAGCCATCCAGACGGCCGTGCTCCTTTGCGATATCTGCGACGATCTCATTGAGCTTGACATTGTCACGCACATCGACATTACGGAAGTAGAGCTGGTCGGGGTAGTTTTCCCTGACAGTGGAGAAGGCTAGAGGTAGGTCCTTGGCGTAATCGAGGCACCAGACTGGCGGCCGGTATCAGCTGCTGCTTCTTTTTCGGGGAGGGGAGTAACAATTGCTCCAACTTCTACAAGAGCTTCTGCTTGGACAATATCAAGGCCTCCCGTTCCTCCGGTTAGGACAACGACGTGGCCGGTGAGATCAAATTCTGAGATGCCAGCCATTGTGGTGATATGTGAGCTACGCTTTTGATGCAGTTCAATTGGGCCGCAGTGATATTCCCTCGGTACGCGCGACGGACGCAGAAAAGTAGTGGGATAAACTGGAGGAAAGTACGCGGAAAGCGCTTTCCCAGTGAGACTTCTCACGAACACCTGACCTGGACCTTCTCATCGTCTGGCTCAAGCAGCAGTTTGCAGCATCTCTAAGTATGCGGGGTACCTACTACCTACCTAGGTATGCAAGAGATATTCAGATGCAGAGGTGGGGAGATCGTCCCTTTGTGGCAAGCTACCTAAGAAGTGCTTACAGAGAAACTATCGTTTTGATTTAGACCACTATTATGAGATGGCATCAATGCACAAATGAACCTGATCTTCTACAGAGATCTGGATGTACCAAACAGGTGGTTAATATCCTGGCTAATTCAACGTACAAGACCCCAAAGTCAAAATCGACGACTAACGACCTTTAGTTCGGAGTCTTCATTCGGAGTCTGTACCGTAGTTCGAATTAATTGTTCGATTCATCTGAACTCAGTATGAATTGCACATGTTCCGCGGTCGCTGAGCATAGGGGACAGTACAACAAGACACCGAGTAATTTCTTAACATATTGAGTGTGCTCTCTTCAAGGTTCCTTAGACACCGTCCGAAACTCCACTGGTTTTGCCTTTACTTGATAGCGTCGCTTGAAACACGTGCCATCTTTTGGGTCTTTGCACTGCGCAATGTAGGCGATATTTAGAGCCGATGCTCGAGATACGCGAGCTAATCTGCATGTTCATCGGTCTCGCACAGTCTTTAAATCAACATCTTTTGGTTTCGCAAGAGATAATCCATGATCTGACTTGGCGTCGAGATTCCTGCGAATTGCTCCAAGCTACTTCAAGCACCGTTTGTAACAGCATCGTGAGATGGATTTCCAGGTTTAGCATAGCTTTGTGACTGGCGGTGCTCAGCATTTAACATCTCAAGGGATCTAAGCATGTCATGGTAGCGACTTTTCGCACTTGCGAGCCACCCAAAACCGAACAACAGAATTCAGAGAAAGAGAAGCGCAGAAGAAAGGCCTTCCAACATCCCAACACTCCAACACTTGAGATCAATCATTGCGAGGGAATCGGATCATGGTTTATGGATCATCCAGCGAAGATCCCAAAATCGATCCTGTAAGAAATTCCGCTGGAAAAATTCCCCGAGAAACCACTCTTCCTTTGCTGTCCAACGACGACGTAGTGTAAAGGGAATGTATGCTCTGGGTTTCCATGCGGCAAGATTCTCACCACGGCCGGATAGACAGAAGGCAAGTAACCACGGCTGGCTTCCGAAAATTGTTCGTAGGCTGTGGCCACAGAAGTTGCCTCCAAATAGTAAGAAGGCTGAAATACACTGCCTCGACGAGCTGACCACCACTGCATGAGTAGATGCGTGCTGCGATTGTCGAGGAAGTGTTCGTTCAAGCTTTGCCACTTTCCGATAGCTGATATACGATGCTCTTGGATGCGATTCCAAGGCAGTTTTGTCAATTTCGTGGTAGTCTTGCTCGGGGACAAATTTAAAAATAGTCGTGTTGATGCTCCTGAGGATGAGGACGACAGATCCGTCAATCCTCTTCCACCTCAAAAGTTCAAACACGACACGACTGCGATATAGTAGAGCCATTCGTGCGTTACCTTGGCCCAATATAATATGCAATTGTTGTAATCCTGAAGCTCCTCTTGTTGCTGGTAGCTAGTGGAAGGAAGGTTGGCTAAGGCAGTGAATTGAGTGAGGTCTGATCCCTCTATTTTTATGTTTTTATTGCAGTCTGAATTACAAGAACTGAGGCTTAGCACGCGCTATGATTCGATCAATTATCGTTTAGTCTTCATTTTCATTCACTTTCAGGCTTAGTGCGATTGTATCTGTATGAGTGTTTGGCTTGGGTGAAGTACAGAAGAGCACCCAGCACAGCACCCCGTTTGCTGACCTCCCTCTTTTCCCAAACTTTTCGGTATTTCATTCAATATATATCAACCTGACCCCCGAGATAATCCTGCCAATTCCATTCTCACCGTCGCCAAAACTCCAATCTTACGCGTTACCGTTAGTTACCAATTGTAAGTGTTGGGATATTGGGATACTGCCAGTTAAATCAATTCGACCCGACAAGGTTGAAACAAAGCGTTTAGCGTGCAGGGTCCGGTCTGTGTACAAGATGAGCTCTGTAGGTCCCAAGTCATTGTTTCAACCCTCTACATTAAAGACACCACAAGTTTCAACCCACGGAAGCTGAACTTGTAAACATCTTCAATTTCCTCTCCTTCATCTACAACCTGCTTTTCAAAATCAAAAACTACATACTAAACGCGACAATCATAACCAAATACTAACAATGGCGCAGTACGGGTGAGCTTGAACCCCCTTTCTACCACGCAAGACAACCAGCGCAGTCAATCGCCCACGCTCGCCTTGGCCAGGTGTTCTCTATGGGTAATTGCTAACGCGGTATGATCTAGATATGGAGGGAACAATCCCTATGACCAGAGAGGGGGCGCTCAACAACCGCAAGGAGGATACGCTGCACAACCACCTTACCCTACCTCACCTGGATTCAATCAAGGAACAGTCGGCGGACGTGATGATTATGGTAGGGTGGAAGTGTCAGACTCAGCGAATATGCTGGCTAACGTAGTAGTACAAGGCCAAAATGTCGAGATGGACTCTCTCACACAAAATGGAAGCCAATACGGACGACAGCCACAAGACCCAAACAGAATCCTGAACGAGTGCCGAGACATTGATAGGGGAATTGATGATATCAAGGCGAGCTTGAGCAACCTAGCAGCACTTCAGCAACGATCTCTCGATGACCCCGATTCTTCGGCCAACAGTAATACAAACAGACAGCTCGATGCTATCTCGACGGAGACGATGGGCATGTACCGCAACTTCGCAGGCAGAATCAAGAGCATCAAGCAAAACCCCGAATCTGGCTCCTCTAAGAACGCTCCACAAGTCGGAAAGATTGACCGAAAGCTGAAGGCTGCCATTCAAGAATACCAGACCATGGACACAACTTTTCGCAAGAAGTTACAGGACCAGATGGCTCGTCAATACAGGATTGTTCGGCCAGAGGCTTCGGAGGCTGAGGTTCGTGAGGCTGTTGAGGATACGTCCAACCAACAGGTTTTCTCGCAAGCTCTTCTCCAGAGTGATCGTAGAGGCCAGAGCAGAGCTGCTTTCAACGCTGTCGAGAACCGTCACGCCGCTATCCAGAAGATTGAGCAACAGATGATTGAGCTTGCAGAGCTGTTCCAGGATATGGAGGCTTTGGTCGTTCAACAAGAGGCTGCTGTCACAAACATCGAGATGAAGGGAGAGGAAGTCGTAGAAAACGTAGACAAGGGAACTCAGGAGATTGGAACCGCAGTCAAGAGTGCCAGAAACGCTCGCAAATGGAAGTGGTGGTGCTTGGGTATCTCGAGTAAGTGCTTCGCTGAATTCATGTTGTGTGACACGCTAACATATTCTAGTCCTCATTATCATTATCATCGTGGTCATTATCCTCATTGTCAAGTTCGTTGTCAATAGTGGTTCCAGCACAACAACTACGACCAAGCGTGCCGATGTCCTTGGTTTGACCGCTCGTTCAATCGCCGCACCTTCACAGCCTGTCAGGAGAGTCGTCGTCCCCGATCTTGCATGGGAGGGAGACAGTCTCAAGACAGATACCAGATCGTTGCCAACTCCAGGTAGACGGGGCGTCAAGTTCCTAGCCTGAACCTCATGAGAGATTGTACATTTTTCACTCGACTTAAAACCTGCGCTGTTTTTTTCTCCCGCTTAGCATTCCCAGGCGTTCGTATCTCCTTTGTAATATCTCGATAGGAAGGAGTTTGCCTTGTCTCTGTATGAACACTGCCCGTTAGATTGGGGCTCTTGTATGTGAGGAAGACATATTGGGAGGCAACGAGACACACTACCTGACATGGGACATTTTCCTTCTCCCTTTCGTAGCGAGAGCTGGGAGTTAGAGCTTTAGGTAGTTTAATCAGAATCGTATTTCATGATTTCATGTCTGGTATATATATAGGTGAGTGACTATGCACTTCCCCTGACGTATTCAGATCTTGTTGAGCCCAAATCAGAACGCCAGTATACCGTCCCAATGCATCCCAATACCAGAACACCTATCCCAAACTCCATCCAAACCCCAATCACATCAAGCACCCTCTTTCCGCTCCCCAGCATCAATAACACGCCTCAATATCTCCATTTTCGCATCAAAATTCTCCATCAGCCTCTGCATCGCATCATCCTCCCCCGCCTGCAACCCCAGCCCAACACCCCCTCCGTGTTCCTCGCCCACGCCACTGACGCCCTCGATCTTCAACATCAGCCCTCCCTCCTCCCCCCCCTCATTCGCCCCCTCCCACGTCGGCGCATTCTCCACATTCGCACCAACCACCTGCCAGCTCGCGCTCATGCTCGCCGCGCCCACAACATCGCCGCTCGCGCTCATATCCACCACGATTACCCTCTCCTCTTTCTCCTTCGCCTTCCCTTTGCTCTTGTCATTCGGCTTACCCTTATCCTTGTGCTGTGCGCGAAACGTTGCAGAGTTAGAACTCGACGTCAAAGAGTCCCGCGGCGAGATCATTGGCGAGGCGGAAGACAGGGACCGCAGATACGCCTCTGTGAGCAAGATGGAGTCGTCGTCGGAGAATAGATAGTGGATGCGGCTCGGATGGTGCGTCGTGTTGGTCTGCGGATCGTGAATTAGCGTGAATAGCGGGCTGAACGGCTTCTCTGTTTTCGAGTCGATCTGCGCGGATGCAGTGGCACCATCGCCGTTTATGCCTGCCGCCGCCGCAGTAGAAGATGGGAGGAGAGTGTCTGATGTCGGGTTTTGCAGAGGGTTGGGTTGTGATTGCGGTTGTAGTGAGAGGGAGGCCCTATTGGGAGGAGGAGGATCTGTGCCGGGGGTGGACGGCTTAGGTATTGAAGTGGGACTGGACATGCTGTTAGAAAGCGAGTTGGACGGCAGGCTGTGAGGAGTAGACTGTGAGTCCGAGAGTCGTGCATAGCCGTCGATCTTTTACGTATTCACGTGACTGTGATGGCCACTTTAATCAACCTTGGAAGTACGTTTTGCTCTCCTCTACGTCTTCCCAAAGTTGATACATTTTGATCTTCTACCAGTCAGGTCTGCAAAGTACCAAGTTCTTCTTACATGACATCATACCACATTGATCCGATCCGTCTCATTTGAATGATGCAAGTCGAGACACAGGTTTGAGTTTGATCTTGTCCATGGCTGGGGATCGCCAATGAGCAGGACGTTGGTCCATCGTACTCGAAGCTCAAGCTTACTCTCTACCTTGCTCTCTACCTTAGCTATCGAGCAAGGACCGTTCTAATACGCCAATTCATCTTACAGGCTTTACTAATTTTAGTTATTTCTAGGCACTCTAGGGAATATTGTTTCAAACCTCTTTCCAAGTCCAAGGTTTCGTCTCAATACCCTTTACCTAAACACTACCGGCACACTGCTAGATAGCTAGGATCCTACCCAATCTCTTTGAAGGTGAAAATTACTGTACGAATAGTGCACAGTTAGCCAGATGCTAATTCAGGGGTCCTGCGCAACGGCCCGAGTAGTTTTGAGGCCGTTGGGAGTGATTAATGGAGTTGCAAGATCCGTTTTACTTAATGTAAGAGATGTTTTACTTTCTTCTTGTCTTTCAAGCAACTTCTCAGGAAACTAGCACAGCTTGGGTGGAATCTGTCGAATATTGTAGTCCAGCACACAACGCTCTTCTCATCTATGATCCGTATGCCCAATGATTGGAGCAGGAATGCAACCTTCTCATCAAGTACGGGCTAAGTCTCGAATCACGCTAAGAAGGAATTTGTCGACGTATACGAAGCCTTGTAGGATCTTTTAGTTCAAGATACGGATGAAATGATCCCAATCGGGTAGTAGACTTTACCAGTTATCAGTCCAGCACAAGCTATGAAGTCTATCTTAAACGTAGCTTCCTTATCGCAGGTACAACTCCTAGAAATTACTTTCTTCTATCGTAATTATTCCATACTTCTTGCATTACACACATCTCGAATACATCCCAAAATATTCCCAGTTTTCATTTGCAAACATGAAGTGCTCTACTGCTCTCATCATCTCTGCTGCTGTCAGCCTTTGTGCCGCCGCCAACGTTCCAGTACGTTCTCCAAGCCTTGTTCCTGATTTTCCAGAGTACCAACATATCACAGAGACAGAAACGGTTACAATTTTTGCTTGAATAAAGGGTTTCTGGTGATTCATCTTACTCGTTGCGATATTGGACCTGGCTATAGGACTCGACTAGACCTTTTCGTCTCGACAATTCAGTTACAATATATTCTGGCATACACTGACTTTGAACCTGAAGCGCCGAGGAATGAACAAGAGGAGGATATATTGGTTGGCGGGACTACATAAAGTAATACCAAAGAACCCGTCGCCCCGGAGCTGTATTAAGAGATATCGGGAGCCACGTCCTTTGGTCGTGTATTTCGGTATTTGGGCTCTCGCTCTATCTCTTGCACCAGCTTGGTTTTCACGCTTTCCCTACGAGACAGCACACTTAAAGTCAACGTTTGGTTGGCTGGTAGTACGTAAACGGGTCAATATGCGTGCTAGGCCAAATGGATATTTGTAGAGGATATTCTATTCTGTGGAGGTAATTAGAAGGGATATAGAATAGGGAGATATACTATCAGAGGAATAGGTATCTGGCCTAGGCAAGAAGGCCACCCGTGTTACATAGCCTTTGGCTGATACAGCACTCTAATGGAATCAATCAGTCAATACCGTCACTTGCCTTCTAGTATTTTCTAGATAGTTGTTGTCAGCTGGCTGAATAATTCACCAATGTGTGCAGGAATTAGTGGCGCGCCAAGATATCTCAGAACCTCGAAACATCGTGATTATCAAAGGTAAACAACCTTTTGAAACAACAAAATGGCACCAATAACACGTTCGAAAAAGCCCCATACAACACCTGGACACAGTCATGAACCCTACATTGCAGATACAATTAAAAGAACAAGGTTATATAAAGCGTATAACGATGTAATTCCCCCGACTTCTCGTACTGCGCTTGCAGCCAAAATCCACCACTCTTCAGCACGCCGCTGGCTTCGACAACGCGATGTATTAGGTTCCCCTGCTTATCGTCTTACGCGAAAGCTATTGCCTCGTCTTGGGAGGAAGTCAAAGATCACAAAAGAAACATGCGAAATGCTTGTAGACCTATCCGCAATCAGCTTTATGAAGCTCAAATCTAATACCACAATTTGCCTATCCAACAGTCGCTGACAGAATTCACGACGCACGGGCTGGCTCCACCAAAACACCAGGTTTCATAAATGTCGTGATATCTGTAAGCAACACGTCAAAATGGCACCCCCAACACGTTTGGATCCCTACAGAACCGCTCCGTTGTCTCTACTGAACAACAGGAATAATACAACACGTAGGAAATACAAAACCTTTGGCCTGCTAGTACGCGACGGGCCATCCAAGTCGTTAAGGAGTATTTCAAGGAAAGTGAATATCTCCGGGAAATGTGGATGTACCTGGAAGAAAAATGGGAAAATCTAGGCTCATAATCTAAGAGAAGGCTTCGCCCGAGGCCCTCGATACTTGGAAGAGAATAGCGGATCTCAAAAGAGGCGTGTAGAATGCTTGTGTCCCCGTCACGAAATCCAGTCCGAAAGCAACCCTATGAAGCGGAAACTGCATTCCATGACCTACCTGTCTGTAAGCGTCAGTTACAACGGAAGATTAAGGAGTTCACACAAGGAGCCGGGAGGTATAAGATGGCCTTATCAAGAAGGTATATCGGCGAAGAATAGAATGGAAAGGGAAGCCTACGTTACAGAACACGTTGACAAGCCTTTGTTTGGATTTTTCGACTATATTGTATATACGGACGAAGCACACATAGATCCTACGTCACAGACACAAGGAAGAATCTTACGGGAGCAAGGGACGTGGGACGACCCGAATAATATTCAGGAAGGGCCTCCCCTTCAAGGCGTCCGCTTCCATATTGCGGCTTGGATCAGTTGGTGGGGGAAAGCTGAGAAGCTTGAGTTCTACAATGATGAAGAAGGCAAGATGGAGCTTCCTACGTACCCAAGAAAGCCTCGCCGTCGTCCAGAAACCGAATCTCCCGAGGAATATAAGGCACGGATCAAAGACTGTGAGGTAGGCAAGCCCCACGACTTGGACGTCAAGGTCCAAGGCAAGCTATGACCCAGAAATACTACTTCGAGCGTCCCCTTCCTATATACTGCCAGGCCGTAGCTTCAATGCGTGAAATTGACGGCAAACCATGGCTTCTTCAAGAGGACGGAGACCCAAGTCAAGGTGTGCGGAGAAGAGGGCTTGCGCAGGAATATAAGGAAGCGCATGACGTCCACAATCTTAAGCATCCTGCGCAATCGCCAGACTGCAATCCAATTGAAGGGGTTTGGTCTATTCTAAAGCAACGTTTACGCCGTCATGTCTTTAATACTGAGGATGAGATGAAGGAGGCTTTACAAGATGAATGGGAGAAACTACCATACAACAGATACGTGATCATATTTCTGATATGCCTAGGAGATGCGCAGAACTTCAAAGATCTGGAATAAAGCCAATTAGAGGAAATAAATGGTGATTTATAGCTCTCTGAATAATACCTCTTCGTTCTAATTAATTTGATCACTTTGGCGTGGCTGGCCCGTGCGTCATGAATTCTGTCAACGACTGTTGTACCTACCACCTACATCAGACGTCAACGACGCCGATATACAGCCTTGAACAGCTGCCTGAGCTGGAAGGTACGAATAGAGCGTGGTAGAGAAGAATTGTTGATTCTCCATCCTACAGAGTTCTCCTCTACAGGTAGCAACGCGTCCAGGAACTTGGGCACTCCTCCTTTATTGACTGGTCAGTAAAGGAGCACCAGCACGACATACCCAGAGAACCTAAGCCTACTTTCAAATGCGTCAAGCAGTACTCTACGCACTTCGTACTGCGCGTGTTGCCACCTCACGAAGCTTCACAGTGCGCATTCAAAGTGCTTTCCAGCCATCCAGCCATGTGCTAGGGATACGGTACCTCTCAGGACGCACAGAGTCGCCCATCAACAAGCCATCCTCCTCTCTCAACGTAGTACAGTCTTCCATGCATCTGAGAAGATTCTCAATTGTGGTCGTGTCTGGCTTAGTTGGTTATGGAGCTTGGTACACGTACAAAGGCAGCGGGACCGATTTGACGCAAATACCTATAGCTGGGCAGCAGGCAAAGAGTTTCAGCAACGCAGCACAAAGCTCATTGCTGGTTCCATTGGGTGAGACTGCAACGGAGAGAGCGAGGAAAGCTGTTATTGTGGGAGCAGATTCGTTATATACAGGAGAAATACAGAGAGACGAGCCTATATCAAAGGAGACAGACGAATCTGGGAGAAAGGTCTTGGAGATGTTGACGACAGGACAAGCTACACTTAAGTTGAGACGAAACGAGGAATCATACTTGGTTGGCAGAGGGCAAGGCGTTGTCAGATACGATGTTGTACAAATACCCAGCAATGATCCCATTGAGGATGATCACGTAGAAAAGATCATTGAGCTACCGCAGGGAATAGGCGCTACTGCTGCTCAGAATCCAGCAAGTGATTGGATGTTTTGGGGCGTTTTTGACGGCCATTCGTGCGTATACGCACTGTATTGAGAAGAATGTCACTAACAACAGCAGAGGATGGACCACGTCTGCTAAATTAAGACAAGTATTGGTATCGTTTGTTGCTAGAGAGCTGGACAGCACCTACAAGTCAGCACTCTCATCCGCCATATCTCCATCTTCCGAAGCAATCGAAGCTGCTATCAAACTTGGCTTCAACCGCTTAGACCACGAGATCGTGCATGAAAGTGTTGAGAAAGTGCTCAAGGCAAATTCCAAATTGGTTGCGGCAGAACTTTTAGCACCAGCTCTTTCCGGCTCATGCGCTCTTCTCTCATTCTATGACAGTCGTTCCAAACTCCTACGGGTAGCATGTACTGGTGACTCTCGAGCCGTGCTCGGTCGTAGAGGAGACAGTGGACGATGGGTAGCTACACCTTTATCAGTCGACCAGACAGGCAGCAACCCGGATGAAGAAGCACGAATGCGGAAACAACATCCTGGGGAGCCCAATGTCATTCGCAATGGGCGTGTACTAGGAGGTCTGGAGCCATCTCGTGCATTCGGAGACGCAGTCTACAAATGGTCTCGCGAAACGTCGAATAAGCTAAAGCAATCTTTCTTCGGTAAAAATCCTTCGTCCCAGCTCAAGACACCTCCGTATGTTACCGCCGAACCGATTGTGACAACCACACAAATCAACCCAGATAAAGGGGACTTTGTCGTCATGGCTACAGACGGACTATGGGAAATGCTTACCAACGAGGAAGTCGTCGGCCTGGTAGGACAGTGGATAGAAAAGCAATCATCAGGGCCACAATCAAGCAGTTGGACGAGAATGTTTTCTTCTGCACCTAAAGGCTTACCAGTCGAGCAAGGCGCCAAGAACAAGGGTATGAAAGATGACGGTCAGGAGACACCGATACGGCAGCAGCAATGGGGTATCAAGGGTGGTGAGGACACACGATTTGTGGTAGAGGATAAGAACGTCGCTACGCATTTAGTACGAAATGCACTTGGTGGAAAGGATAAAGATATGGTTTGTGCGCTGTTGACGCTACCTGCGCCGTATTCGAGACGGTATCGGTAAGCATCTCAGCTCGTACAATTTTCTATAGGCTGACGTGATTGTAGGGATGATCTAACAGTAGAGGTGATCTTCTTTGGTAATGCACCATTCAAGGCACGCGATCTAGAGGTCAATAAGGAAGCCAGTGCTTCCGCTAGCGACATCAAGGCGAACCTTTAAGTCCAATAAAGGGGTTTTCCTGCGAATATCTTATTGGCATTGGCGTCGATGACATTGCTTATCTTGGTGGTAAATAGCGTAATAGGTGTATAGCATAGAGAATTGAATGCAACAGTCTGCAAGCGAATCAACTATTACCCTAAGACTGTCCAGCGCTGTATGTCATCTCCCTACTTTACCTCCAACCCCAACCGTCTTCAACACCAAGCGGCATGGCCCAGCGGACCCCGTCCTCTTCCGGAGCACCGCCTCTGGAAATGTGCACGATATAATCAGTGTTGCCAGTAGTATAGTATGTTACATAGAGTACGATTTAAAAAAAAACCGTACGTCAATATGTTTTATTGCTATGTGTTCATATTGTACTGTATTGGGGGCGTATATGTTACATACAATACAGTAAACAATATAGTCACATGAACATCAGTCTAACTATATGAGGTAGGGATTGAGGCTCAATTAAAGTAGATAGAACCCACCAGTCAAAACTGTTAAGCAGTCGATATGATCAGGCTGTGTTCATAGGACCAGGCGTCAGGCTAGCGATGCCGACTAAGCCTTGGCGCGTTGATGTGTAAAGATATACCATACCACCGTACGCTTCTAGCTCTTTAGTACTGCCAAATATCATGATTTGTACCCTACCTTCCGTATCGGTTGAATAGGAACCCATACAAAGACTACGCCATTCGAATCAACTCTGAACGCTCGGAGGGTCGATTCCGTGGCCTCTGATTGATTCGTTCCACTGGCTTTCCGAAGGTTAGCCTCTGTCAGAGGCGAAAACATCCCATCGAGCTCACCGATATATGGGATATTCTCCTTCCCATCCATGATTTCAAGCACTCTATAGCTACGATAGACTCAATTCCAAGGTGATTCCTACGGTCTGTGATCGTGGTCTTGCAGCTCGAAAATAGACGTTCAGGCTCCGCAGACATGGCAGGGATCAAGAGTAGATCCAAAGCCATTTTACTAAGGTTTGGATATATCGATTGCTGTGTAGACTTCTGCCACCAATCGCGAGCATCCTGGACCCATACCGGTGGTGTTGATAAATAGACTTCATACTCATCCTTTACTACTGTCGTACTCCTATGTTTTGTCTGCCAAATGATGTAATCGTTGTTCAGTGGCCTCCTTTCAATAACACCGGATTGGGCAGGGGCATCAATCAACCTTATGTTGACTCCCAGAACTCCTTGACGTCAGCCTTAGCTTGAATACACCAATCCTCCTCCCAGTACTTGTTGAAATAATCCCACTTTTCTTGTGGACATAATCCTAAGGCTGCAACGTACGCAGGACATTGCTTTGTCAATTTATAGTATTTATTCAACTTATTCCAACCCGCGATGCAACAGAAGCTCATAAACTTGTCTGTAGTATGTTTGAGCTTGTCGTCTTCAAACCTCTCAAGTAGAAAGTCCATAGTAGGTAATATTGACTGGACCGTGTGCTTGGGAGCCTCTTCGGCAAGTGTAGCATCGTATAAAGGCTTAAGGAAAGCAGAGAGCTTCTTTAAGACTGCACATTCAGTGTCCTCCACTATCATAAGAGTTTTATTGTTCTTTTAATTGTAGACACTCTACTTACAATAATCGGCTGCCGTCTCCTGCTCTTCCCGGTGACAGAACCAAGTGACGCTTTCATCAAGCTCAGTAGCCGTTTCATCATCTGATACCGTGAGTTCCACCGAGTTGAATTGTCACGAATCAAATCGGTCCACCACTGATACATACGCTCGAAATTGAGGAACGCCTACAATTCGGAAGGCAATTCCACAAGCTGTAATCCACTTGACGTTTGGATACTCAAGACGCTTTACCTCTAGGATTCGATTGTCCCCCTTTCGACGCTTGTTATTGTCGTCTAAGACCCGAGCTATTGCTATTCGAATAACTAGCTGTCGTGAGTCTTTGAAAATAGCAGCGTTCCTTTCAAGGCCAGTACGATGGTGTTTTTCAAGGTGTATATACGCCGCAGAAGTCCCCCGATTCCTTATAATAGGTCGAAGGCTTCCTTGGTATTTCGCACTCTCCACACTGCCAATAGCTGACCAAGGTTCTGATATTGACACAATTGCCTGGGTAAAGCGTATAACCCCATATTGGAGAAGTGCGGGTTTTCGTCTTCTCAGCAGTCTGCGATGGAGTGAACGAGCTAGAGAGACGGTCATTGTTTGAATTGATGTCGTAATCGAATCTTAGCGCATCAGAATCCTCGTCGTTGTCGTCGCCTGAAGCTTGGCATTCCTAAATCTATGATTTTGTCTTGGCGTCTGCGAGGCTACAGGTAGGTACCTACCTAGATGCTCTGAGGCACCTTGCTCTGCTCTATCCCAATCTAAAGGCATACAGATAAGTATATGAATCGGCCTGTGCTATCACGGTTTTTGGGACAGCCATTAGATCCCCGAGTCATCGTATCTTCGTTTCATTCGCAAGTCACTCGTCTCTCCAAAATGTCCACCACAGCTTCCTCGGACTGGAAACCACGATATGTCGAAATTGGAATCAACCTCACTGATTCAGTCTACAATGGCATTTATCATGGCACACAAAGACATCCAGATGATCTGTCGGACGTTGTTCAGCGAGCCCTCGACATTGGCTGTAGCAAGTTCATCGTTACCGGCTCCGACCTGGAAGAATCTAAGCAAGCAGTCGAGCTGGCAAAGAGATACCGTAAGCCCTCAAGCTGATCACTGTTTAGAGCATCCGTTCTAAGCATTTGACAGCGGGTTTTTTGTATGCTACCATTGGTGTACATCCATGTTCCTGCAACAGAATAACGACCGAGAAATACCTGGCGGACCTCAAAGAGTTGGCACAGACTGAGAAGGATGCGGGATACTGTGTGGCATTTGGCGAGATTGGACTTGACTACGATCGTCTGATGCTTTGTCCAAAGGATGTCCAATTGGAATACTTTGCGAAACAGCTCGATATAGCTATCGAAATCGGACTTCCACTCTTCCTACATTCAAGGGCTGCTGCGGAAGATTTCGCTCGCATACTGAGGGAGAGACTGGAAAAATTGCCGAAGCGAGGAGTGGTACACAGCTTCACCGGCACCGAAGAAGAAATGTTGGAGCTTGTGGAGATGGGCTTTGATATTGGCATAAACGGATGCTCCATGAAGACGGAGGAGAATATCGCAGTCATCAAGAAGATCCCTCTCAACAGGATACAACTGGAGACAGATGGTCCATGGTGCGAGATGCGAGCCAGTCATGCTAGTGCACCGTTTGTCAAGGGCATTAAAGAGTCTTGGAATAGTGTGAAGAAGGAGAAGTGGGTCGCTGGTGCGTTGGTCAAGGGACGGAATGAGCCTTGCATGATCGGAAGAGTTGCAAAGGCTGTTGCGGGAATAAGAGGAGAAGGGCTTGAGGCTGTGACAGAAGCTGCGTGGGAGAATAGTGTCAAGATGTTCGGGCTGGGCGGAAGATGAAGACACTACACCAGTTGTACATTATGACGGTCGCCATCACCCACAATGGATATGAGGTAGCTAATCCGGCTCGAGGCAAGCCAGCAGACATGCACGAAAACAACTCTAACTACCAGCGTATACACCGAACTCCCCACACTTGGTCTTTTGGGTGTAACAGATTAGCACCGTCCCACTCATTGTATACAAAACAATTCCAGGCAGTCGCGCTTCCATGGCCACAGTACCACGTCTGCTTGCCTCAACATGAGTGTGCCAGACACTCCAAGCATTCCCTCATAATACCAGTACGAGCAACTTGACTCACAGCTGAACTAAATTCGTCTTCTCATCGTCAGTTCCGGGAGGAGGGACGGGGAATTGAAGTGCTTCATAGACATCGATTCCATTGACCAACACGTCACGCACAAAACAATCTCATGTTCTTGGGGAGATCCCACAGACACATGCCCAATACTTGTCAATGGCCTTAGCTTCGACATTACCACCAATCTCCATACAGCACTTCGCCATCTTCAAAGCGAAGATGATACGCTCACGATCTGGGTGTGTGCCATCTGTATCAAGCAAATGGATGAATAGAAGTCAAAACAGGTACAGCTGATGGCTGATATTTATGAGGGCTGCCAAGGAGTGTTTTATCTAGTTGGGAAGCCTTGATGCCGGTATAGAGAATCCTGCAGCGTCGCTCGGAAACACAGATGTTGGTCTTGATACCTCGATGCTCGAAGATGTCGTGACCATAAGCCGTTTTGCCTAGCCCTGTCCATCATTTGGCGATTCAAGCGCTGTAAGAACGGATGTTGCTGTCGTGAGCCCACCCCGTACTTATCCGTTATCATCATATTTCGATGCTGGCGTTTCCACGGAGCAACATTTTGATATCTACGACGGTATGGTGGCACCAACTATCGATCCGATCTCACCCCCTGATAGAAATAGCTCACGACCAGCCATAGTCACACTAAGCACTAGTCCTGATTCATTTATTTTCATAGCAATTAGCAGAGACTCTTTTGGCTTCATATTGGAATTATCATACGACAAGCATGTCTCAAGTGTGCCATGCTTCGAAAACGGACACTTCTTTTAAGATCATCAAGCAATCTTCTGTCTCGGCAGGTTCCTCTGCATCTTCAACATCAGCAAATGTGCTCTTCAACTGGGTCCTTCTTCTCACTGCTGTCGCTCTTGGCCTTGCAGCACCGCATAGTCCTTCTGTGCCAACTCTCCCCAGCCCAAATGAAGTCTACATCAACACTGAGCTTCGTCTCACTCAGGGGAAGGCTAGTCAAATCGGTTTGCTCACCAACGACTCTCAGGAATTCAAGGTCCACCAGACCTACCACCCTCTCTGATGAAAATGCTAGATGGCTGTAGCTAACAGCTGATACTGGAGTATCGTGGACGCATGATATGAAGGTATCGGTTGGATACAAATTGACGTCTTGATGACTGGTTGCCTGCGGTGAGTTATTTTGAGGATGATTGTTCTGGATTTGCTTTGATGTTCTTAGTATTTTAGGAAATTGATGTTATGAAGTTTAAACTCGGCGGAGAGCAATGTGAAGCTCAAATTCGCTGAGAATTTATGGCGTAGAATGACGAAGCATGGCCGGCGCGGAAAAGAGTACGGTCTCAGCACAAGATCACATTAATTTCGGGCGGCCCTGATCCGGCGAACGCTTCCCCAAACACACCTCCGTCTAGGTAGCAGTCCATAAGCAGCGTGCGGTAGACAGATTGTATGTCACCACCCTCATTTGCTTTCCAGACATCAGCGAATTTGAGGGTGACAAATGGTGCATTGCTGCTATGGAGGATATATATCTCATTTTCTACCTTGGTACTGGCTGGCCCGAGTCCCATTTCAACTTCTGTGGTCAGGAACAGCTTCTGACACTGGACAACGGAATTGGTGGTTGCAATCTTCGGAATTGTGTCCATTGAGCGGCGTGCGAAAAAGAACTCCTTTTTGACGTTATCATAGTCATCCTGTGAAGCTCTGCGAAAGGAGTCCATCGAAAAAGGTTCCTCAACACCTATTAGACTATCCTTGACGACAACCTCGCAGACCATTGTGCGCCAAAACTGTTCTTCGATAAATTGATTCCCCAGAAGTGCTCGTAACTAAATATATGAATCTACAGCACAGATCGTATTTGAAATCCAGTCCATCTCAAAGTCGGTCTTAAGACAATGTGTGACTGTTCCGCAAAGGACTCCTCGAGTCTTGAGCTGCTACGTCACAATCGTTACAGCATCCGGTTCTTGACCAGCAGAAGCGACCGATCTCTGGCTAGCCACTCAACGGTGAAGTCGCGATATAGATCTTGGTAGCTAGTTCGTTAATTGGGTAGGAAGTATAGCAAAGACCGTTCTGTGTGCCTGCGTTGCAGATTTGTCATCCCATATATCTTGTTCCTAGGGTCCGTAGCACCCGGATAGAGAATCTGGCTAGAAGAGCCAGGGGTTTGATTTGATGATTGATATACTCTTGACATGTGCAGTGGACGAACTCAACGTTGTCAAAAAGAACTCGTAAAGAGTTGTGGTGGAATGCTAAGCAAGTGGGGAAAATAGTATCGCAGCATGTCGGCAAATGGCAGAGGTGATTATAAGCTGCTATAACAAAGAAAGACCATGGCAAACGAGCTTCTTCATAGACCAGAGTCACTCGTTAGGGAAGGTCAATCTCCTGGATAGCTGTCGTAAGGTTAGCTCGAAGGATGTGTTTTTGAAGAGCTGTAGTTGAACTCAATTTCTTATTGCGCTGATGAAGTGATAATCAGGAGATACATACTCAAGGTCCTAGCCACATGGTCATTGCATCATCACGAAGAGCGTGGCAATCCATTATCGGGAAGTAGAGTCTCAGATGAGGGATGATTGGGCTGATGGTGAAGAGAGTTTTCAACAGAAAGATGCCTACCCTTTATACCTTCAACAACAAGCCAACGATGCCTTACCTGAAGCCATCGCAATCGTAAGCTGTTTGAAGACCTTGCCAACGCTTCCACTTCATTCCCAGGCCTCAGCCGTATGTTCGTTGCGATAAACCAGCCGTACGGAGAGCAAGATATCACGATGGGGTATGGCAGTTCGAGAAAAGCGTAGAGCATACGAGGATGCCCAGTTCATTGGCTGTCAATAAAAGAAACAAAGTCTTGAGAACCATTCTTCTCCAAATGTTGGTAGTGCGGTCCAAACCTTGGGGTCTCCTTGGAGTAATACTCTATCCGAAATATTCGATTTCTAACTAGAACTAACTGATTCAATTACACGATACCGCGGCCTTTTACTCGTTCTTCAGCCGCTTTCGCTTTGATGGTGCGATACGGATTAGAGCCTGCAAGGTTCCTATCGACTGGCAAGTGTTGTTTACTCTGACAAAACATACATGTACCTTTACTTCCCTGTCCACGAGCAGTGTCAAATATCTGTGGTGCCAGCATTTGCTAGTCATTCCATCGGAAGAAATTCGAGTTTTCGTGAAGTCCCGTCATGCAACAAAACCCCCCTCGAGCCCCTAATCCCAGCCCGCTGACTGGCCTCGACGCTCGAGTCCGCGCGCTCTCCAGATGGGAACCTGCAGGAACGACTCCCGAGGTACGCACATTATGTGAGATTACATGTAACGAAGAAGAAGCAAGGTATCCAAGTGCTGGTGTAATATGGTATGTTATTTTATTAAATATGTTTGGCCTATTCTTGTCTCTTCTGGTTCTGATTATACAGAGAGTGTTTTGTACAGTTTTTCCTCCAGTTTACACTGACTCCTTAGCCTTGCGGTCCTTCTACTTTGATCCGCCGGCAGAGTTCTCTATATATAATGATTTGCGTCTCCTCATCAATCATACGTGATGTGATATTCTACCTCCTCATCTCTTGCCTCGAGCCGCACGCTTCTTCAATGCAGTCCCATAAATAACCTCTTGTTCCCAGCTTCACTCCCTCACTCATGGGTATAAAGAAGCTTACCATCGTGAAGCGCAACATCGTCAAAATCAATCCAAAATGACTTAGCATCCGGATCCAAAGGAGAGAAGCTGGTCGACATACCACTAGGTGTATACGGTGGCACGCGACGGCCATGATGTCTCGGGTTCTTAATCTCCAGTTTCTGTGCTTTCGCATTTGTCTGCGCATCACCACGAACCGGCGTATGCGCCCCATCCGGCCGCGAGCCCGAGCGTGACGACAAGCCACCGTGCTCATACCGGCTCCCGCTACGCATGCTCAGCTCGCTGGGCTGCGGGCTGCGATCTTGCATGCGATTCGTGCCGCCGTCATGACGTGTGCTCACGCTACTATCGTCTGACAGCTGGCTGAGATTCCGTTGGATCTGGCGGTGCGCCTTGATGGAGCTGGGATTATCGCGGCGGTGATACTGCTGGTGGTTCTCCAGGCGGCTCGCCATATCCAGCCTGGTTTCTTCGGCGATGGGCCATTCGTTCACGAGCTCCATGCTTGGCGAGTAGTCCTGGTTCTCGTGCGCATCGCGGTCGCGGTCGCTGAGCCGGTTTGAGCGGCCCGATGTCCTCGTGCTTACCTGGCTGCGCATTGTATGTCGAGGTGATTTGGGTTGCAATTGGGGAGCGGTGTTGGATGTCTGGCCGCCGTACGCGGACTCGTCGTACTCCAGGATAGATGTCGAAGGTTTGCGGGACGGCACTCCTCCAGAAGGTAAGCGCATAGGACAAGGTATATCCTGGACAGGCTCTCCAAGCATCCATGACTGTCTAGCTTCCCAGCAATGCGACATCAAATGGGTGGCTTGATACATGGGCTCCTTCGTCCTGTCCCAGGGTGGTACCCCCACCAGACTCGGCGAGATATGATAGCAGAAACCGACTTGTGGGTAGTTCATTCTAGGTGTGTCGACTGAAATGCCCGACAGAATTTGCAGGATACCATATATCAGAACCCATCGGCCACGTCGAGCATCTCGCGGATCGATTGTTGTGGCTTGGTCTGTCTTTTCATAATCCAAATAGGCGTCAATCCAGGCGTTGGGAGGTGCGTCTGGGTCGAGCTTGAAGATATTCGTACTTTGAGTGTAGGCTAGGGCGAACCTTCGCTGGGCCATCCTGTCATCTTTTGGAGGGGCTGGCTTCTTCGATGAATTGACCTTGAACAGGTTCTCCCTGCCGGACTGTTTGACCGGTATGCTGTCGGGCAGCAAGGGGTACGGCGCAGGTATATGCTCTAGACCTTCCTTCTTGTCCCAGTTGAGAAACAGCGTTGTCATTGGACAATCCTGAGTGTTTCCATCGACCGTTTTGTCCCCACGCTTTAGACTCCATTTAGGACCAGGTTGCTCTTCCACGCAGTCCCATTCCACTTCTCGGTCTACCAGATAGTCATACAAGGCGCCAAAGTCTTTCCGGAGCGTCTGCGCAACTTCTCGTGTGAGCCAATAGTCCTCTCCGACGGGAATCGACGGCGGCCAAGAGCCATGAACAGTCGCAAACTCTGAAAGGAAGAACGAACGAAGTCGCTCAAAAGCACCATACGATGCAAAGCTGCCAGATGATACTGGCCAAAGGTCGGTGAAGTCCAGATCTTTCAAGCGATCCTCTGCTTTCTTAACTCGAAGTTGCATGTTGTAATTTGCGTTATCCAACAATTCTCTGGTTGTTCTTGACACAAGGGTCTTGAATTCGGGAAAGAGCTGTGTGCGACCGTACATTCCAGCAAGGTGGACGAACGACTCTCTGTATATATCGTTCCATCTTACACCGGACGCTTCAGACCACGCCATCATCGCGATTGCAATTGCCGGGTTGTTCCTCATATCATCGAGCTCTCGATAATGTAGATATTCTGCAATCAGTTCTGCAGCACTCACTCCTTCCTCGCCGAGCCATTGCTCAAGGCGTCTCTGGGTCTCGATAAGGGCTTTCGAAAGGTCCTTTCCAACCAACGAAGCTCTGAAAAGCACCGCCAAGGCATTTCGGGTAGTGACGTTAAAATGGACAATTTCGGCCTCTGATCTGTTCCTGTACTCTGACGGTAAAGGTATAAAGATCTCGTAAGATGCAACTTGATCGTACTGTTCACCGCCGTATTCCGACGCGGGAGGCGTATATGTTTCTGAGCTCGCTCCTCCTCGCAATGGATACTGCCGCCGATTCGGCTGAGAGCCTATCGGAGACGGTGGCATGACACTTCGAGGGTTCTTCGAAAATGTCATGGCGCTCCTCAGATAATTCATATACGAGTTTTGGATAACATGAGACTGCACGCGGAACGCAGCTGTGATGTCCTCTGGTCCGCCATTCGAGAAGTTGTGTTGAATATATATCAAAACATCTCCAAATTCGTCCCACAGTCCAGGGTCCTGTCTAAGCTTCTTGTAGTTCCATGCTTGCGCGGCCAAGCCTTTACCTAGCCATTCTCTATAATGCTGTTGTGTTGGCAGCGGAGGAAGTTTGGTTTGCGGTGGGCCGAGCCGAGTGTCCTCGCTCTTGTTTCCATATCCCGGAGTTGGCATTATCTTTCCATCTAGCTCATATGAAATTTCTCTGCTTAGATCTGGCCGTGTTGTCCGTGAAGTCCCGGGTCGCGCTTCTTGCACTTTTTTCTTCTTGCTCTTGAAAATATTGGTTAGCCCTTTTCTCACATCGGTGCTTTTGTTGTCGAGTATAACCCTCAGGTTCGATTTTTCAATCTGCGAATTTATGATGACCGGGACGACGGGCTTAGACACTTGCTGGTAACTTCCATGACCATAATGTTTCATTGAGTCGACATAGGAGTGTTTATCTGAGCCCGAGGACATGGATTCGACGGGATAAAATAATTCAGACTGTGAAGCTCCGGGCATGGGGAAGTCGCTGAGCAATGGGAAATTGCGAGGGACTTCCACTTCTTCGCCTGTCGCAATCGACTGCTTTTTGCCCTCTTCCTCCTTTTTCCTCCTCACTACAGCACTTCTTCCTGACATTTTGTAGGCCTTTTACCCTCAGCCTGCCGGGCGATGTTGCACCGGGTAGACCACTGGCCGTATACGAGGTATATAGAGCAAAATGTTTAGACCTCGGATAGAATCTTTCTAGATCACAACCTGGACAAAAGTGCGTTTAGAGTCTGGGATTCTGGTGGAAAGCAAGAGCTTCAGATCGGGGTTTCAAGCTTACTTGCAAAAGCACTAATATGTGAGAGGCAGCTTCGAATTATCGTATGCGCACGACGGACAATCGCCCAGAAATCGTACAAGTTCTCGCAAGGGCGGCAGACGCCTAAAACAAACTCATGAACAGGAGGGATATCTTGACTATATCGGAGAGAATGATTTGAAGCAATAAGCTAAGTGGGAAGGTAGTCGTGTGTATGAGCCTCACATCGGCGAGGCTACGATGAAATAAAGAAGAATCAGCAAATATCTTCCAAGTCTGATCTCCTTGGACAGCTCGAAGAAATCCCCATGCACCAACTGTATTGAACGTAAGCAGCAGGCAACAAGGATCTTCTCAACGTGTCTGCGTAGCAGCTAGTGAACGTTGACTGGCGCCCCTAGGGAAATGGGCTGCCGACTGCCGATTCTCGGAAACCCAGCCACCCAGCCACCCAGCCACCCACATCTGACATCTCCTGGCCCAAGGAGTATCTCACCACGGAGTAGTGAGATAAAGCTTAGGTCGAATAGATAGGCGCATGGAGTATTGGCCACGCCTCGCTCCCTGTCGCTGTTACTCTATGGCTGCGGCACGGGGATTGCCCTAAACTAAGGCCTGTGCTTATCACATAGTGCTAACTACAGCGACAGGGAATTGGGAAAGCCTGTCTCGGCACTGGTAGGGGCATTGGTAGGGGAATTTTTGTGACAGATAGATATTTGGCTGCTGAGTTCAAAGCAGCCATTGGGCGAGGATGGGACAGAAACACAGGTGCAGAAACCCTTAAACGTACCGAAGAGAGGTCATGGAGGTAAGGGTATAAAATAACTTGAGGGAGAGCAAATTAGGTCCTCTCTGGGGTAACAAATGCAATAACTTAATATAAAAGAATACCAACTTCAAATGTCACTACTAATCAAGACACTACTAATCAAGACACTACTAATCAAGACACTACTAATCAAGATCAGCTTGGCATCGTTTCACTTAAACAGAAATGTGAGCACAGACCATCCCCCATTTTGGCCGACGGTAGATGATTGCAGCATCGTAAGGGCTGCCATGATTGACTGCACAGGGGCTCCTAGTAAATTCCAAAAAACGTTATATTACACATATTGCTGCAACGAGGATTTAATTCGGCTGCCTTCAAGTCCAGGACCTTTCTACATCTCTACATCTCCACATCTCTACATCTCCACATCTCTACATCTCCAGGGCATCTCTCTGACACGTTTCCCCATTTGTGCGGTTGTAATTCTATCCTATTCACGCCGGTTAGCCTCCTTAGACTCTGCTACCCACCCGGCGTACTTCCACGTCATCGCCGCTTACTAATCTGCCAAATAGACTCTGTAGGACTCAGATCCGGCGATTATGGCGGATGGTTAAGGAGAGCATATCTATCCTCGGCTCCCGACGGTGTGTAAAATTTCATGTAATCAGCAGTATTTTGTTACACGCCAGAAAAGTCCTTTTCCCCTTTCGGCCACAATGACTTCACAGGGCGCCGTCATAACGGGGTAAATAAGAGTGCAAATCAATCTCACGAGTGTATGCAATAGATTTAAAGCCACATGCTTATGATTCTGACTTGGCGCCTTGAAGTTATATAACTTTCAGGAATTGTTGGCGACGTCACGTGACACACCACTGTGGGCGATTTGTGGGAGATAAATCGTTTGGTAAGGATTGACTGATTGATTGGTTGGTTGGTTGATTGATTGGCTGGTTGGTTGATTGATTGGCTGGTTGGTTGATTCCATTGAGTGCTGTATCAGCCAAAGGCTATGTAGCACTTGTCGCCTTCGTGCCTAGACCAAATACCTGTTCCTCGGATGGCATATCTTCCTATTCTATGTCCCTTCTAGCTTCCTCCACAAAGTGAAATATCCTCCACAAATATCCATTTGGTGAGGATTGCAATACCAAAACGCGCTAAGCGATAACATATCAGCAGCACGCACGGTGAACTGTAGATAAGCCCCCCCGCACGAATCTCCTTTGCAACGCGGTGTTACGCTAGCATTACCCGAGCCCATGACAAGTATTTTAAGAACTGCATCACGTTTACGACGCGCAAACGGGTTATTAGCAAGCCTCTTCCCGTGCGAAGGATCTCCATCCTCTTGGAGGCAAAAGTGATGGCTATATCGCTCTTCTGGGGCCTTGATCTCACAAACGCCGATACCTGAAGAGTCAAGGTTTTTCATTATACTGGTAAACAACGGAAACTAAAGCTTGGCCGCGTGGCTGTGGTCAGTGAACGCGCGCCGGATATTATATAAGCAGGGAGGGCTGTTATGTCACGTGATCCTAGTGGCTCCCCCAAAACGAGATCCCGCGAGGAAGCGAAAGGCCTCGCAAAAGGCGCAAACTTCCTTTGAGCGCCAAAAGCCCTCCTTCCAATGCTCCCATCAGAACCTCAATTGAGCTCAAAAACGCAATAAAACCCGGACTCCCATGATCACATACTCCTTCCTCATTGGGTATAGTGCGCCAGCCAAACCTCCCAGACGCCGGTTTGTATGCCGTGCTGTACTCTCTCTCTCTCATTCCTCTAATCCAAGCCTCTTCTTTACACATCTATATCTCTCACTCGCTTTAGTTGTGGCAATCGATCGCGGCTTGTCGGGGTGCCTCGCGTGGAACTTCTCGATCTCGTCTGTGGCCGTAACTATAAGCTCTACGTCGTACCATCTTCGTCAACGACTATAACTGGTGGTTGTAGAGTGTTATCTTAGCCGGGAGAGTATCATTTGTTTCAGGTCGCAGTTTTCTTATATTGAATGCCTTATGGAGCCGTTCCATGCCTTCTTTTGACATGATCAGGCCTAGGAATTTAGGTCTGTCGACGAAGAACTCGCTGTTTCGTATGTCTGCTTGTAGTTCAGCTTCCTCAAGTCTTTTCGGGATCTGACGTATGTGAAGAATGTGTTCGCTGCGGCTCTTACTAAAGATAAGCACGTTATCCATGTATGCGTTACAGAAGTCGTTAAGCTCTCCGATAAGCGTATTGTTGATGTATCTTTGGAAGCTAGCGTGTCCTCCGCATAGACCAAACGGTAATACCAGTGACTTGTAGTTTTCCATCGGAGTAGCAATTAGGTCTTGGTCCTCCTTACTGATGCGTAGCCGATTAAAAATGCGTCATGGTCACACTTCCCTGAATCATGGCCATAATTTCGTCGATGGGTGGAAGTGGGTAGCGATCTTTTTCGAGATTTCGTTCAACCGCCGGAAGTCCACGCAAAGATGCATGCCGCCACCTGGCTTCTCAACAAAGATGATCGGTGAATCCCATACAGCACTGCTCGCGGCGATGAAACCCTTAGAGAGATGATCTTGCACCCATCTTCTCACTTCTGCCAATGCATCCTGCGACAAACGATATAGCCGGGGTACCCAAGTAGGCTCCGCACCATCTTTCGGCTTAATGAGGCGATATAATTCTCCTCCGTGCGGTGGCAGTATGTCAGCGTTTTCTTCGCGAAGACCTTAACAAGGTCATGGAGCTCTGATGGTAGTAGCTCTTGAGGGTCAGGCCCTGTATCTTCTTTCTTGTGCCGTGCTGAGATATCTCGCATAGATATAGCGTTGACCTCGTAGCCTGTGCGTATCAACAGTCTCGTAGCGTGAGCTCCAATCAGCGCGATAATCAGCGCGATAGTCGGAGCGTCCTTTAAGGGCATTTGTGAGGACTTCCACGCTTTATCACGGCGCGTGACAGCCGTTTGCGCCTCTTGCTGTGTGGCGTGGTTAACGAGTCGTGGGAGTCGGAGCTGGCGGTCGTCTGATTCATGTTCTTTTTCCTGGTATACTAGAGCATCTTCGTACTTGTGCTCTTTGTCGGTATCATTGCTATATTTCCGGACCGGGCCCGCTATGTCCCCTGATTCAATTTCCAAGCTTTTGGGCTTTTGCGTTCAGTTATGTGTATACTCCTCTTCGTCTAAGATAGGACTCATGTATTTGATGACTGTAGCAGTGATCCAATTGGCCGGGGGTGCCGAGGAAGATAGCTTCGTCGCAGGCCATATTCAGTACGCAGCTGTGAGTTGTCATCCATTTCTTGCTTAGGAGCATGCTCTTTGTATTCAGCTTGATGACTAGGAACGTATATTCAGGGTCCACATGATCTTCTATTTGTATTCGTATTCGTATTGTGGTAGCTTGAAGGATTGCAGTTAGCGATCCGTCGAAGTTCATGACAGTGACTGGAGGCGATACCAGGTAAAGAGGCAAGACACCTAGGTCACTAAGTATTGCGGCCGTATCTTCATCCATCACATTGTATTATTCGCAGCACGAAACTGAGCCGGCGGTCAGCTCTGTCTCTTATTCGCCTACATAGATCGTGGCCACCATAGATCGTGGCCACCATAGATCGGTTTATTTACCTACACTTTGCGTATTTGATTGAGAGGGAGTCTCTCATGTGCATCTAGACCAAGAACAGATATTCTTCCATCCATGATCTCTCCTACCGCGCCTATAGCTGGAGTATTTGGGTTTTCGGCACCTTCCAATCCGCGACCTTTTCCTTGAAATAGTTTGGAGTGTTACGATCCTGATCCTGCTTATGGTCTTGGCGTGACGCCGGATATCATATCCAAGTACGAGTACAGGTATGATTCAGAGGCTAGCGCATGGTCCGTGCATGAGTGATATATAAACGCCAGAAGCTTCTAAGCCAAAGGCTTCTTCTTTTCCTTTCTATGTTCTTTCTAGTTGTATGTGTATTCAGTATAGCCCAAACCCGAATAACAACACGTTAGCGTGGTCAATTGTACTCGGGCCGTGACATGGAGTGTAGGCAGCCTTCTTATACTGCTCTTCATCGCGGCAATCATCTGGGTGCTTAGGCTGTAGGCACCGATAGCACAAGTTCTTCTCGCCGACGTATGCCACCCATTCCTTCAGACGGTATCCCTTACGGCTAGTTGCCAATGATGACGAGAAGGACGTGGTGACGGCATCACCTCCTGTTGGATTGCTGTCGGTGTTTTGTGGAGTCAACGGCTTGCTCTGGAGGCTGAAGGTGAATCATACCTTCTCGAAATGTTAATCAGCTTCAGTCAGAAGAGACAGACATTTAACGAAAGTGGCTGTTGCGTACGTCGGGTCGAGAATATCTCGGTATCTTGGCAGTAAGTACTCTCTGGTACATCTTATCCTTCTCGTTGTCGTAGATCTGTAGCTTGGGGAGAAGTCGTAAGAATGCGTTGATGTTTTCCTGATAGTCCTTCCTGTTCTTGTGAAACAGCTTTATAAGCTCTACGCGTGCCTTGGCTTTGGTGTTGATATCCTTATAGCTGTGGTCGAGGATTCCCAATAGGTGCTCCACAATGGCGAAGTTCTCCTGCTCATAATAGAACACAGTGATCTTCACTGCTTCCGAGAGCAATGACTTGACCCAGGGGACTTTGCGCACCTCTTCATCTTCGAATTGATCGTGGCCGTTAGAGAGCCTTTCTTCAACAGCCTCCGTCCACTACTCGTAGCCTTCCTTCTTACAACTGAACTCTACTGGGTTAGGAAGTCTGCTTCTTGCATCCGCGGTCTCCATTGCTAACACTCCAAACTGTAGTGCCGGCGCATGCGGAGTGGATTATACCTTGTAGGCGATCAACCTCTGCTTCGTGGGCACGTGCAAGTGCTGACTTCGATGTATGCGGTTCCTCCGAGCTTGGGGGCAGCTTACTTTGCTCGTGATTCGCTTGACATGTGTTCCAACGGCCTGCGATTCTCAGTCCGAGAAGTAACGTGTGATTAGGATTCACTATGGCCGATGGCTTTGTGTGGTTTAGCTAGCGGTTATCATAGCTTCAGGTCAAAGGAATCTATGGAGTATATACACAACACCGGAGAATCACTCATAATATTTGATTGGTTCAGGAACATATTGTGTGGTAAAGAATTCTCGAACTTATACTGCTGTGAAGTTATGCGTTGATGAAACAGCGGCAAACACTTTCGTTGCTGAAAGATAAGGACTAGTTCCCCGCGAAGGATAGTCGCTGAGGTGGCTGTTGCTCAAAATTGATACGACTTTTCCTTCGAAACATTTCCAGGCTGTCGTAATATATAGATGAGCCCCTTAAAAGCTTGGCGATAGTAACGAGATCTAAGCGAATCGGCTAGTAAGCCCCTCCAGACTTCGCACTTCATACGTGCATTGCGTGGATAAATATGAAAGCCCATGAGTCCGTGACGGTATATATCTAAAGACTTTCGCTGATAGCATACCAAGCTCACAACTGAGCTTACAGCGTACTCATACGTACTGAGTTCCACCCTCTCATTCGCTCTCCGTAAAAGAAGAGCAGCACAGGAACAGGCACCATAGCCAGTGCTAAGAATGCCAGCAGCGAGTTGCCCCAGCCTAGCCCTAGCGCAGCATACAATTTCGGAGCAGCGAGAGGAATCAACGCAGCCATGACAGACCGGACAACAGTGTTTGCTGCTAGACCCGATGCCGCGAATAGAGTCCATGCATCTATAGTATATGCCTGGATGCTTATCTCGGAGGCTGTTAGCTTAATTGTGCAGGTAAATCATATTCGCTAGAAAAACTTACAAAAATCATCGCGTTGCCTAAACCAATGACTGCTGTCCCAAGTATCGGGACAATCCACTAGATCGTGTAAGCAGATGGATTCATATCTGAGGTTGAGATCGTACATGAACTTGTGCTTCCACTGACCATCCATACCAGAACAAACCCAGAGGAACGAAGATGCCTCCGATGCATCCGAGCGGTAGTCTGTACTCTGGCATCATTTCCCCATCTCCTTTATTTGCAAGCCTTTTCAGAATGCTATCACTCAGTTTTGTGAAAAGTAATTGGCCGAAGAAGAAGCCGCAACCGACACCTATAAAGCTCAACCCAATGATTTTGAACTCCCAGTGGTAAATTTCTGTGAATATATCGGTGAACGTTGTGAACAAGATATAGAAGTATGCGTATGCAAGACCCATATGCAAACACAGGGCAGCAAGTATTGGCGAGAAGATGAGCATCTTGATAGGACGTACGATGCCTCGCAAGAAATAGTCTCGAGACGAGAGGCCCTGATCGTATCTGGTCCGTAGATCCTGGTTTCCAGTCTCCTTGCGTAACCTTGCAGCCTTCCGTGCTAGTAAAACTGGCGCATAGCTTTCCCGCCACAAGAGACCACAGAGACATGTCATAATTCCTAGCTTTGATATGTCAGCAGGGGCATACAGTCCGTGGGATTTGAAGTGCTAACAGCCATTGCAATCACGTAAAAGATCCATCGCCACGATTTGACCGACGATAGAAGAGCTCCTGCTATCGGACCAACGATCGGTCCGATCAAGGTACCAGTGGTGAATACACCCATAGCAAAGCCTCGCTCTTCTTGCCTGACCATGTCTGCGATGATACCGCCACCGTTGGTCAGTGGAACTGCAGCAAATGTCCCTTGCAACAGTCTCATGCCTATGAGCATATTGAGACTCGTACTGAGGGCACAGCCAACTGTGAAGACCAAAAAACTGTAAATCGGGGAGTCAGTGTACAATCCGCCTTACATCTCATTCCCGGGCAGAAAGATGGAATGAGATAGTGAACTCCAGATGAGTGTTTACATACCCGACACAACCTACGTGCTGCACATATGTCCGCCCATACAGTTCCGAAAGAGGCGCAAAGAATAAGGGGCCAGTTGCGAGGCCCAATACGAAAATTGTAACAACGAGAGAACCAATGGTAGTGTTGGTTGAGTTGAATTCGACCAAGAGACTGGGAACACTGGGAGCAAACATAGACGACGAAAGACCTGCCATGAAAGTCATGGCACTGACAAGCGATATCAAGGTCCAGCGAAGCCATGTGGGCCAATCCAGCGGGTTCTCCGGATCGTCTGGAGAGTCCCAAGTAACGATATTGGCATCGCTCACGGTGGTCTCGTTACCTGTCTCGACAGATCCGTTCTGGCATTTTTCGAGATCTACCGGTTTATTAGATGTCTCTGTACAGTGATGGCCACTATTGGCAGGCGTTGCCAGCTTTGACGATGTAGATATCTCTCTCTCCATAGCTGAACTATTGTAACAACAGAGGTTCTTCATACCATGTACATTATGTTTGATGTACAAACATGTACACTGTGTTTAGTGTACAAAAAAGTACCACCGGAAACGCGTGTTAGTGAGCAAGTTAACTGGGCAAATTTGTCATCTTCCTTGAAAACACTAGTCAATCACCGAGAGGCAACGGACATCGTGCCGAGCTGACTTCTATCACTCCCGCGTTATATGTAGTATTTATATGAGGAGTCCAACGGGGGGTTCAGATAATCTCGCGCCCGTATGCTTTGAAGAAGGGTGGGATATGAGTTGGTTATGAGCCATGCCAAGTGAAGGTTGTGTATTTCGTCCACGGCATTCATTACCAACGATCTAGAGCGAAGTATTGCTTTGACCTCTATTCGAATCCTTCAATTACGATTATTGCATAGAGCTTCACTTGAAGAACATCTAGAACTTGCACAACGAAGACTCGCACTTCAGTGAGGAAGGCAGAAAAGAAAAAGGTGATGACTTTCCAAAGGGAGTACGACAGCATGTTATTAATCAATTTGAGCTCCACTGCTGGATCTGTGTGTGAATATGTCACTATCAGTACTCGAAGTCCCGTTCTATTCGGTTGTCTGCTCGTAGAAAACTAGCACGATGAAGCCATGGGTCATAAACGCCACTGAAGGCATCGAGGCATGCCTGCGACCTAGCAAGATGCACTCGCCGAACTTGATCTTCGACTCTTGAAATTATACCAACATACATTGGTAGCTTCTCTCGTATTGCAAGAGAAGAGTTGGTAAAGAGAAGATATCTAGGTACCTGACTCGTTTAAGGTGTACCTTTAGGACTGGGTGCGTTACCCGGTCGTTTTAAACATTCGCCAAAACCAAAACCCTACTATCATATAATACTGATATTAAAATGACTGTAATAATGTGCCTTTTAATCCTACAAGTAGCTAGTAACACACTACGTTTATTATAATACGGTTACTGCCACGATGTCACCAAGTCCGATACGTGTAGAGATGATTCCCTTGCTATGCTGGTATTGACGAAAACTAAATCTGAGGAGCTAGTATTTGGTTGCTCTCAGTTATGATTGATTGATTGCTTTATCCATACACGGTTCCAGCCATCTGTTTGTATAGCTGTGCCGGAATGGCCCAGCTTTGGCACCAGTTGCCGAGCTGCGTCTACCTCAGGAGACGCAGCTCACTTCATCACACCCATGTAGTGAGCAACCTCCTCCACTAAGCGGCCTGGCTTCTATTTACGATCTGTACGTATCCTTTGATAGAAGTGCTCTGTTCGTGATTATAGTATAAGGCTCTGACTTGGCGACCAACTGTCCTGTGTCTGCGGTCCCTAGATATCTGGTGCGCTACGGCCACAATAAAGCCATGTTGTTACTCCGCTGGCCACAGCAACCGTGATCCCCCAGCCCTCCTGGTCCTCGCAGGAAAAACCCTCCCCAATATCGTTCTCTCTCATCCAAACCGCCCGTTCCATGAGCAGGAAGTGGTGATGCTATCCCAGATGCACATAATTGTGTGCTGTATGTTTGTTGTGTTGTACTGTGTATGACGTTACCGCATCTGAGATTTCGATGGTCCAATTGAGGCTGTGTTGGGGTAGGAAACCACTGAGGAGTTGCTGCCGGCTTGCAAGAACGCTTCACTGTAGCCATCTTCCTCCAATACGACTTCTAGCACAATCCCATCTGCCACTATGACCGGAGCCGCGCCTAAATTGTCAGGCCCTAAGGGCAGTCCGAGATCGAGTCGCCTTCAAGGTTGCCGTCGCTACTAGCAGATCTATTGTGCTATTAACCGCACTGTTATCTTGAGTATGATGGGCTGGCAGCCGCAGGATTCGAACCTACCAGCCCAAGCTGTCTTCCTCGATTTTGGCCGTGCGAGGAGTATACACAGAAATTGCTCACCAGAGATACAGCGTCAGCTATCTCTCCAGCCGCCTATGTGGGTGGTTGTTGGTAACGACGCGGCTTAGTATGGAGGGTTTTGGGTGAGAACGGATATCTGCTCAAGGTCCCAAACAGTTTGCAGCTTCTTAAGCCGTGACCCGATCATAACCGCCATATTTCCTTGCTATAGTTGATCTGCAGATCATAAGGTCAATGCCCATACCGAAGTTGTTCTCTTCAAAGATGGCCACGGACGTTTTGAAGGTTTGGTGCAGTATGCACAGTAGAAAGAGTTCCCGACAAGCTCCTACCTATCCTCTTCCCGTCCACAGGCGAAGTCCGCTGGTATGCTAGTCCTATCCTAGGCTTTTCTCGGGAGCAGCCTCACTCCATACCACGGAACACACCTCACTCCATACCACGGAACACACCATTCAGAATCATATCCAATCATCTAAATGATGAGCACCAGGAAGAGATACATGTGCTAACTAACAAGCTTTTCCTTCTCTCCGCCGCGGGCGTTCGCATACCCAGCTAACACCTGATTAACCCCCGCGCCAGGCTGGGTACCGGCCGAGCTCTATGAGTAGGCTTTAGCTCCAGCAACATATAAAGACGATAGCTGCCCCCCCTCACTTGAACCCTATCTCCCAAGCCTCCTTTCTACTCAAGACATTTCTCCGGCCTTCATAATTACAATACACTCGTTAAGCATTGGCTCCTCAGTTACAGTGCAAACCTCAGCAACAAAACACCAACCTTGGCTCTGTGTACATAGAATCCTGCACAATGTCCTCAATTGCTTCAGCTCGATACGGTAAGGACAATGTCCGAGTCTACAAGGTCGAGAGAGACGAGAAGACTGGCGTGCAGACCGTCACAGAAATGACAGTCTGCGTGTTACTGGAAGGTGACATTGCCACATCGTAAGCTCTTCAAAGCTCCCCCAACATTGGAATCATACATGCTAACCAGACTAGCTATACTCATGCCGATAACAGTGTGGTCGTAGCCACTGATACCATGAAGAACACTGTCTATGTCAAGGCCAAAGAACACCCGGTCACCCCTCCCGAGCTCTTCGCCAGCATCCTCGGAACTCACTTCGTCGAAACCTACCCCCATATCACCACTGCGCACATCAATGTCATCACACACCGTTGGACTCGTATGACAATTGATGGCAAACCACACCCACACTCATTCTACCGCGATGGCGCAGAGACAAGGACGGTCGAGGCGGCAGTACAGAAGGACAAGATTGACATCAAGAGTGGTATCAAAGGCCTGCTGGTCCTGAAGAGCACTGGCTCACAGTTCCACGGATTCGTGAGAGACGAATATACTACGCTTCCGGAGGTCTACGACAGAATCTTGTCTACTGATGTGGACTGCGCATGGGGATGGAAGACCCTAGCTGGCTTGGACGCTGTAAAGGCTGCCATTCCAAAGTTTGATCAAGCTTGGGCAGATGCCAGAACCATTACCATGAAGACCTTCGCCGAGGAGGATAGCCCTTCCGTGCAAAACACCATGTACAAGATGTGCACTTCCATCCTCGCTGCTGCGCCGGAAGTCGACACTGTTGACTATTCACTCCCTAACAAGCACTATTTCGAAATTGGTATGTAGTTACTTGCGATGGCGAATCCGAACCTAGCTAACTATTCAATAGATTTGAGCTGGCATAAGGGCCTTAAGAACACTGGCAAAGATGCGGAAGTTTACGCTCCACAATCCGGACCCAACGGCCTTATCAACGTCACCCTTGCTAGATCCCAAATTCCATCTAAATTATAGACTTTCCTTTCGTGTATCAGAACATCCGCGCATAACTGCATAATGACTTATGATGGGGTTTTGGATTGGCGCTTTGCATATACCAGTGTGTAGAGAATAAATATACAATATCTTTTTACTTATTCCTTGTACCTTTGTCACAATCTCGTAAGCTTTCCCAAGTGGGACTTTAGTGGTATCAAATATACAAAACAAGTATGTGCGAACGATTTCCTATATCTCGATGATATATGTCTTGTCATGGGAATATAAATAAGCACTTCCTTTGATACAAAGCTCTCAATATCAGTCTCGTCCCGATGCAGTGCTCCTTATCTGAAAGACATAACATGTTCCACCAATGTCACATAGCGAGAGGTTATCAGACTTACTCCTCCAGAAATTGCGTACATCAGCGCCGTATGGCCAAATGCAGCGCTCGACAACCCCACGACCAACCCAAAACAGACAACCGAGGAGACCCCACGGCGGACCGAATTCCCCGTGACCTGCTCGAAGAACACTAGGACGTGTCTTATTATCTTCCTAATTGTGTATAAGCAGTTCCTGACCGACTCGGAGGCAATTGCATGGTACGAGACAAATGGTCGGGTCAATTGTTGGATGAGCCAGTTTATCCACCAACCCTCACCTGGCCCACTAGCTAGCATTCATTAGACCCTGACTGTAGCTCAGTAATTGTCTTCATATAATTTTGTTTGCATGTCATATAACACACGAGACCTTGGTGCAGCTCCTCGTCATGCTTTGTTCGGTCGCGACCGGTTTCTTCGCTACAAATGTACTCACAACCAGGTTGCTATTCACTCCCTTACATATGGAACATGATGCTATTTCAAGTCACAAAATGTAGTTTTGTCTGTTATCGTCCTTCGCCGTCATAGCTACTTAGTACCTCGAATATCGACGAGCACAGTCAGCCCCCAAGTTGCTTTCAATCACTACCTATTGGCATTCCGGAAAGCCAGAATGGAGCCCCTAGATGATGACTTGATTGATCTCAGCCCGCCTGGAACACCGCTTTCAATCCAAGAACGAACCAGAAGACTGGAGGAAAGTAGAGCACAACGGATAAGGCCAGACTTGGCACCTGAACTTATCAATGCCAGAAGACCGCCAGTCCTCCAGAGAAGCTTGACAACTTCGGATGCGCCTACGGTTTACCGTCCTCAGCTCAGCCAGCTAACCGGCACGTCAGAGGAGATCATTCACAAGACTAAATCTAGTATCTTAGATCTCAGAGAGAAAGGCAAGACCACTTTTCAGCAGGCTGGAGCATCGGTTAGTGAGTTCAGGGAGCGTATGCTGCAGCCAGATACTTGCTGGGATAGCTTGTTATGGCCTTCGGAAAGCGAGCAAACGAGGCCTTCTTCGAGTAGGGCGCTCGGTAGTCTCAATGGCGAGGATGGGGACGAGGAGGATATGGGGCGAATCAGATCAAGTCTCAGATCACAACCAGAATCACAGCTAGCCGAAGCAGATCTCAAAGAGGTACGCACCCAAGATTACGCCCGGTATCAAGGCTGACACATAGCAGATCGAGAAGCAGCTCTCTGCAAACTTTGACAAGCTCAAACTTAACATCCAGGCGACATTCAAGTCTGGAAAGAGACAGGCAGCAACGATATCTGGCCCGAAGTCCATCACTGAGCAAATGTCCGATGATCTGCGAGACTATGCGAATCATGCAAAAGGCTGGCACGGCCTCTGCAGCAGATGCGAAAGGTTCCCAAGCGAAGAAGATCTAAAGATGAGCTCAGAGGCCAAAATAACGTTTGTCACGCCATTGGATAGGATCATCCACAATGCGAGCTGGTGTCGACTATGCGCATATCTCCTACGAAATTTATGTCGTCGAGAAAATGATCCTTTCAGACATCCCCAAATTGCAGACTTTCTTCAGCCACATCTAAAGGGCAAAACGTTTCGCCAATGGGTTGACCTGGGATCCAGGTCCAGGTATACAAATGCTTACTGGCCGTTTGGCTACGGAGAAGAGCTCCACGAGGGTGCTTACTATTTTCTCGATCCCGTTGCGTTAAAGAACAGGGCTAAGAGAAGGGCAGCTCTGGCAACGAGCTCGCTGATCCCAATGATGATGAAAGTCGCAATGAGTCTGAACACCAGCAAAGTCAATACGCCCACTGACGACTCTACCGAACTCTTGGGCCTAAAATCAGGTAGTCTACACAGTAGCAGGAGTGAACGGGCACAACAACATTCACCAGAAGAGTTAATTTATCCTCTAGAGTGCTATATTGACCTTACAATATGTACGAACCTGGACCCTGTGCGATCTGGGCGCATAAAATCAACTCTCTTCGCACATGGGCGGGGTCCAGAGGCTTCACTGGCTGCTGTATCTGAGTTCCACTTGGGTACGGTGAGCGAGCCACAGCCAGGAACCGCTGAAGTTCCATTACGATACGGTAACCTACTGAGCTCACGGAAGATCAACTTAAGCTTAGCGGCAAAATGGCTACACCAGTGTGATATAAATCATGGGGAACTCTGCAGTGTGCAGAGCTGGTCTGGTTCAGTGAGACCACCGCCGCTATTTCGACTACTAGATGTCCGAGATAGCTGCGTGGTGGAAGTACCTACGGGGAAAGAACTTCGCTTCGTAGCTTTGAGCTATGTATGGGGCAAGCCGTCCATAGAAACTTTGAAGCTTACTCGGACCAATATTAAGACCTTGAGACAGAGAAGTGGTTTGAGAGAGTACTGGCATGGCATTTCTCGGACAGTCAAGGATGCGATTGAGATTGTCAAAGGTGTTGGTGAGCGGTACCTCTGGGTTGATGCCCTGTGTATACATCACGACGAAGATCTCCAAAGCAACGACAAACTCCAGAAGCTTCAGGATGAGCGAGCTCTGCAACTTGCTTCCATGGACTGGGTATACGCTAAAGCTGTATTCACGATCGTACCAGCAGACTCGGAGAGTTCAATGATGGGTATCGCGGGAGTAAGAGAGCATACACGCTCGACGAAGCAGGATACAGTCCTAGTTGGTCCTGGAGTTCGTCTCATCACTCCCGTGAATATACCGCAGAATCTTGAGGACTCCGTTTGGGAGACTAGAGCATGGACGCTTCAAGAAAAACTTCTTTCAAGGCTTCTCTTGGTGTTCCAGGAAGGTCATATGTTCTGGCACTGCCGAAACGCCATTGCTCATGAAGATATGATACCCGAAGACAAAGGCATCGTCGTCCCACCACTTCCCTGGCTTTCACTCCGCAAACAAGTCCTGGGAATTGATGGCAGTTCTGATGGTAGTGTCACAGTATTCTCAGATGGCACAACGCGCATTATGCGTTCTCAGACGTTTTTAAAATATGCGGAGATCATATCTCAGTACACAGACCGAGAGCTATCGATCGACGAAGATATACTGGATGGTATAGGTGGTTTGTTGCACTTGTTCCGGCAACTTTTCAAGTTTCCAATGCGATATGGCTTGCCAGAAATACTACTAGATGTCGCTCTTTTGTGGCAGCCGACTTCAAAGCTAGAACAACGCACCTCAAAGAATGTCTATTTTCCAAGTTGGTCCTGGGCTGGCTGGAAAGGCAGGATTAAGTATGAAGACCCGTTTCACCCAAAGATAGATGAGCTACTAGGGACACTCACACGACTGCCTCTACCCCTACAAAATCCGCTACCAGAAGAGCGAATCCGACCTCTGATAAGATGGTACGTCAAGAATAGAAACAACAACTCCCTCATCCCTCTCAACAAGACCGGTCTCGGTATCCCCATCTTCCCGAAGGATTCCACTCTCCCCCCAGAATGGGACAAGCACCCTCCCATATCTTCACCTAAACCACCATTCGTCCTTCAAACCTCTCTCCTCCCCCCAGCCATGGCAGCCAACCTCCGCGCCCACCACCTCATCTTCACAACCTCCACCGTGCCCTCCACAACCCTCACCCTTGGAAAGCTCACCCCGCAAACCCTTGACACCCTCATTAACGCCTCTGACCCGCCGCTCCGCCACGCGCTGATTTTCAACCGCCAGCAAGTCGGCACGCTGCTGCTCGACGGCGAAAGCACGCCCAAGCTCGACATCCGCCATGAGTTTATCGTGCTGGCGGAAGCGCAGTACTACGGTGTCGATTTTGAGGAGGGTAGGATTGATGGGTTTCCGCTGTTTGTGATTATGCTTGTGCGGTGGGATGGGGAGGCCGCGGCGTGTCGGCGGGTTGGGTTGGGGAGGGTGGGTAAGAGGGCTTGGGGGATGATGGGGGCGGCGGTGAAGATTGCTTGTTTGGAGTAAGTGAATTGTTTGGCGGAGTGGTATGCTTGTGGTCTCTGGTAGTCCGGTGCGACTACAATAATAGAATCTACTTTGGTGTTCTCTTTGGAGGGTGTAGTCGCTCTACTGAGAACATCGGATGCTTCATCTCATAACTTTAACTGGTTCTGCCTTCTGTATAGCATTTTGGAAGTATCGGAATGGTAGCCTATTCACTTCAAAATCGTATGGTTGCAACTCGAAATGGACGTCTCTGCCTGTTCTTACCTTCTGCTTTTAATGAATGAAGGGTTTACCTAGATAACGTCGGAATCTTATTAGAGTTTTCATTGTTCTAGAGACGTGGAATGTCTACCGTATTACGAGGCCAACATTTTCAGATGCCACCTGCCGTTAACTCCATCTTTCTCATATTTGACAGTTGTATCCTTCTTCGCCTGCTCATAACGCCTCCCGCTCCCCACTCCTCCACTGACCTCATCTAGCGCATCGGCAATTGGCCGCAGCAGCAACGCCATCTTCAGGTACGTGTCCGGGCCCAAGCACACATGGTTCGTCCAGAACGCCACGATGACAATGAACAGCAGATGGCAGCCGCAGATCAGCGCGATGATGAGGTAGAAGTACTTCGGGTGGCCTAGCGTGAGCGCGCTGCCCACCACCGGCGCAGCGCCCTGATAGTACAGGCGCGGGTTGAACAGCGAGGTGCCCGCGAGCGATCCCAGCGCGTACATGCCGATGATGAAGCCCATGATATCACCATCACCATGCGCAGCCGTGCCCCAGGGAGCGTTCTTGGGATATACTTGGTTGTAGACGACGTTGTCGGGGGCGTCGGCGTAGCCGTCTAGGGAGATGGACGAGGTTGCTATGTGTGCCATGAAATCGCTGACGTATGAGAGGTTTCGCGGGTCGTTCTGTGTGGTGCTCATGGTGATATTGCAGGTGTAATACCATTGCCCGCTGCCCGAGTTCTCAAAGGCTTCGACGACGGAGCAGCGGCGGTTGTATTCACAGTAATTCCCTTTTCGGGAGAAGTAGTTGGTTGCGTCGTTGGATATCAGATTGTTGACTGCAACTTCACCGTAGTTACTGACCGTGATCGATGTGCTGTTGTCGGTTACAGTCCCTGTCACTTCGTGCGCCTCGCAAAAGTACGTGACTTTGATTCTCCGATCACTATAGGATGAAGATGCCCTACTTCAATCAGCATGTTGCTATTTCAGATGGAACGCAACACAAAAAACTGGGGATCCTACTGATCTGTGGTGGTTTTAGCAGGAGAGTCCGTAAACATCATCTCAAAACTATGCTCCATGTCGTTCGACCACAACATGGCATTCGCGCTCTTGTATATGTCTTTAGGCTTGGGCTGGTTGATAATATCATCCAGCCCGTAAAACGCCAGGCCGCCATACAGGTTTGCCGTGTATTCCTCATCGGCCATTTGCGGATCTGCGTTGTCTCCGTTGGGGTAGAAGTGAGACATGTCCGGGATGGATACGTTGCCCTTGGCGTCGGAGAACAGGACCACACTGTAATTGACGTCAAAGCCGTAGGTCAGATTCAACACTGCTATGCCGGTTTGTGCCAACTGCTCAGCGTTAGCCTTTTTGACGTAAAACAGAGCGCAATTGATGACTTGCAACGTTGGAAAGCAGCCACAGAACGCATGATATGATGACCCAAGGACGACGCGTAATAAAGACTAGCTTGAATAGCTTCGATAGACTGTCGGCATTGAGTATGAGATCGAGCTGTTTCTATGTTAGCAAATTGCGTTACACGGGATAAATCACTCACCTCTCTCAAGTTCCGCCTCCTCGTATGTAGGATAGGCCATCGCATGTTCAAAGCTAGATCCTTGAAGGAGCTCGCAATATTCAGACCTAGTCCAAGACTGATACCCGTGGTAACCGCATTGAAAAGCCTTTTATGATTCTCATCAACAACGGCCCGTTTCTGCCAAAGCTTCACAGACAAGATGTAAGCAGCGCAAAGACCAGCGGTGATCAGGAACCGAGCCGTGCTGCCACCAAGGAGCACCAGCAGCTGTCTTTTGCTGTGGTCTTTGTAGGCATGGTATTCCACCGACGTGAAGCTGGTGTCGATTTCATTGATGCTCTCATTCAGGAAGGAGTTGGATTCCACTAATTGTCTACGTTAGCACCACCTCAGAAGATTGACGACCTAGTTACCCAGTAACAATGTGTCGGAAAGGTATGCGATCGTGGCTAGGCCTACATACTAGACTGCGAGCTCCATCTTTCATAATTCGGTCGCGGAAATAATGTTGACTGGCTGTCCACGGAGCCCCCTACATACCCACCGCTCTGGTGCCGAACGGGTTGCATTTGCGGCCTTGCTGACATCGGAGGCGGCGAGTTCATAGGACTGCTATGTTGCCGATGAGCGGCATTTGGCATGCCCTGCGATTCCATAGGCGGCGAACCAGCATTGTGCTGCATGCTGGAATTGTACGTGTTTCCCCATCCCCCAGCTGTCATCTGAGGACTCTCATATAGGGATTCTCTGCCCCAACCAACGTTTTGTGTTGTCCTGTACGGCCACATGGAAAGGCCATGGCTCATCTTCAGAAAAGGATCTTAAGGTCGCTCTATGAGTGCGTAGCTCTAAATAGATGTCGCTTTGCGCTGATGCATGGTCGAAGTAGGAAAGGTGAAGGAGAAATCCGAAATAACTCGGTATTTGTCTGTACGAAAGCAAGCCATTGTGATTTAGCTTGATCCATCCCAGCCGTGATCTTTGGCTGTTGCAACAGCCCGATGCTTCGGTTCATTAAAGTCTGAGAAAAGCTGTGGGATAGGCAACAAGCTTACCAGCTTTAGTACTCGGTGGCTTCTAAGGCTGAGGATAGTGGAAAGCAAACATTTCAGCAATTGGATACGCAGACGTAGGTGAGGAGTACAGCTGACTGAAAACATATTGATCCTTATAGTGAGCAGGGGTTGAGGTTTTGGCTATAAATAATCCCTAGATGATTGCGGAATATTGGGGGCCGTTGATGGTGTTTCGTACTACCTATATACCAGGCGAGTGATATGCAGGAGTAGGAGTCGAGATGTTGGTGTTTTGATCTACACGAACAAGCACGAACAGATCCAATCGCTAGGCATTTCAATATTAGCCTTTCATAAGAAAACTGTGTCTGAAATGCATGGCGGTCTGACTAGAATATCGAGATCACATGGGGAGTATGGTATTTGGAATTTCTTACAGAGTTTGCCATCCTATTATACTAAAGCGTCGGAAGAAAAGAGCAGCAATCACTGCCATCACATTTCAAGCAGGCCACTCTGCTTTCTTTTTGCAAGTCCAGTCTCTTGGTCTCCCGCTAGGAACCAGGAACTGAATGAAGCCATTCCAACACCTGATTTAAGCGAATATGATGAATTCACCTTCCCACTTACAGTATGTGGACATATGAATCCATACGCGCTAAATCAGCTGACCTCCCCCCCGAACTCCATAGTCCTTCATCCTTTCATCCTTTCATCTCCCCGAACGAAGCCGACTTAGACAGCGAAGCTCTATACCTTACTGAGTCACTGCAGGGTGCTTATTCGAAAGCAGCTAAACGGACGACAGGTCGTAACATGGGCCAGCCCTGGTGGAATACAGACTGCAAGACAGCGGCGGACGAGAATCGGAAAATCCACACATCCGACACGGC